>SJYQ01001724.1:559380-611757 GCA_006410935.1 Redunca redunca | reverse complement strand
CAAAAAAAAATAAAATAAAAAAATAAAGCAATAAGTTACAGGAAAAAAGGAAAAAAAACCACAAAGGCTATACAGAATGGGAAGGAAGAAATAAAACTGTCTTTGTAGATGACATGATTGTTTATGTAGAAAATTCGAAAGAAATGATTAAAAACAACAAAGCAAAACAAATGCTGGAACAAATAAGTGATTATAGCAAAGGTGTGGATAAAAGATTAATGTACAAAAGTCAATCAGTTTTCTATATATCAGGGATGAACAAGTGGAATTTCGGATTAAAAACACATTACTGTTTACATTAGCTTTCCCCAAAATGATAATTTAGGTATAAACCTAACAAAATATGTACAAGATCTATGAGGAAGACTATAAAGCTGATGAAATATATCAAAGAAAACTTAAATAAATGGAGAGATAGTCCATGGTCATGGATAGTAAAACGTACTATTGTCAAGATGTCAGTTCTTACTAAGTTGAGCTATAAATTCAGTTATCTTAGTCAAAATTCCAGTGAGTTATTTTGTGGATATTTACATACTGATTCTATAAGTCTGCATGGAGAGGCAAGAACCCAGGATAGTCAACTCAATTTTGAAGCAGATGAAAGTTAGAGATCTGCCACTATGAAACTTCAAAACTTACAACAAAGTTACAGTAATCAGGACAGTATTGTGTTGTCAAAAGTATAAGCAAATAGATTTATGGAAGAGAACAGAGAACACAGAAACAGACTCCTTTAAATATAGTCAACTGAGATCTGACAAAGGAGCAAAGGTTAAAAAAAAAGGAACAAAAACAGTCTTTTAACAAATGGTACTGGAACTTCTGAACATACACATACAAAAAGTCAATCTAGATACAAACATTACACACTTCATAAAAATTAGCTCAAAATGGGTCATCCTATGTGAAACTGTAAAACTTCTAGAAGGTAACATAGGAGAATATCTAGATGATCTTTTATGATACAATACCAAAGACATAATTCATGAAAGAAATAATTGATCAATTGGACTCACTGAAAATAAAATCTGCTCTGCATAAAATGATATAAAGACAATTAGAAGACAGGCCAGGGACTGGGAGAAACTATTTGCAAAAGAAACATCTGATAAAGAAAATACTGTTATTCAGTTCAGTTCAGTTCAGTCACTCAGTCGTGTCCGACTCTTTGCGGGCCCATGAATCACAGCATGCCAGGCCTCCCCATCCATCACCAACTCCCGGAGTTTACTCAAAATCATGTCCATCGAGTCAGTGATGCTATCCAGCCATCTCATCCTCGGTCGTCCCCTTCTCCTCCCACCCCCCAATCTGTCCCAGCATCAGAGTCTTTTCCAATGAGTCAACTCTTCGCATGAGCTGGCCAAAGTACTGGAGTTTCAGCTTTAGCATCATTCCTTCTGAAGAAATCCCAGGGCTGATCTCCTTCAGAATGGACTGGTTGGATCTCCTTGCAGTCCAAGGGACTCTCAAGAGTCTTCTCCAACACCACACTTCAAAAGCATCAATTCTTTGGTGCTCAGCCTTCTTCATAGTCCAACTCTCACATCCATACATGACCACAGGAAAAACCATAGCCTTGACTAGATGGACCTTAGTTGGCAAAGTAATGTCTCAGCTTTTCAATATGCTATCTAGGTTAATCATAACTTTTCTTCTGAGGAGTAAGCGTCTTTTAATTTCATGGTTGCAGTCACCATCTGCAGTGATTTTGGAGCCCCCCCAAATGAAGTCTGACATTGTTTCCACTGTTTCCCCATCTATTTGCCATGAAGTGATGGGACCAGATGCCATGATCTACATTTTCTGAAAGTTGAGCTTTAAGCCAACTTTTTCACTCTCCTCTTTCACTTTCATCAAGAAGCTTTTGAGCTCCTCTTCACTTTCTGCCATAAGGGTGGTGTCATCTGCATATCTGAGGTTATTGATATTTCTCCCAGCAATCTTGATTCCAGCCTGTGCTTCTTCCAGCCCAGCGTTTCTCATGATGTACTCTGCATATAAGTTAAATAAGCAGGGTGACAATATACAGCCTCGATGTACTCCTTTTCCTATTTGGAACCAGTCTGTTGTTCCATGTCCAGTTCTAACTGTTGCTTCCTGATCTGCATACAGGTTTCTCAAGAGGCAGGTCAGGTGGTCTGGTATTCCCATCTTTTTTCAGAATTTTCCACAGTTTATTGTGATCCACACAGTCAAAGGCTTTGGCATAGTCAATAAAGCAGAAATAGATGTTTTTCTGGAACTCTCTTGTTTTTTCCATGATCCAGCGGATGTTGGCAATTTGACCTCTTGTTCCTCTGCCTTTTCTAAAACCAGCTTGAACATACTGTCATTAAAAATATGTAAAAGTGGACATCAAGATGGCAGAATAAGAAGATGTAGAGTTCACCTTCCCACACAAACATATCACAAATGTATCTCCATGTGGAACAATCCTCACTGCAAACCAACCCAAAACTGGCAGAAGAACTCTTACACAACCAAGGCTGTAAGAATGATAAACCTGGGCTTCCCTGGTGGCTCATGGGTAAAGAATCCACTGGGCAATGTAGAGCATGGTTTCCATCCCCGGTCCAGGAGGATCCTACATGTTGCAGAGCTACTAAACCTGTGCATCACAACTATTGAGCTAGCACGCTAGAGCCCATGAGCTACAACTACTGAAGCCCTTCTCTGTGCTCTCAACAAGAGAAGCCATTGAACCACAATGAAGAGTATCCCCCACTCCCCTGAATTAGACAAACCCACAATCAGCAACAAAGACCCAGCACAGCCAGCCATAAATAAATAAGCAAAAACTAAAAGGAAATAAAGAAAGAAAGATACTCACAAAATTGTGCCTGAAGGGAAGAAAAGTAATCATATAAGGACCTGTGCCCCTGGTAGGAAAATGGAGACTGCGTGAGCAGACATCCATTATGGGAAGTGGCTGAGTTGAGCCACAGTCTGGGCATCCTAATCCTGGGGTCCAGTGTAGAGGGACAAGTCCCCTTGTCTGGTTGAACGGCTGCTGGGTCAGTAGAAAGGCTGGAGAAAGCTGAACTCTGCTCATAACGAGAGAGGTCTTCCACAGCAGTTGCTGGGTTTCCTGTGACTACCACTTAGTACACCTTAGCTCGAGCTGAGCAAATCTCACTCTCTCCAAGCCACAGTGTGGCCCTAGATCTGGGGCTAGAGCCAGGGAAAAGACTTGACTGTGGGATGCAGTGGTGACCGAGCCCTGGGGTGGAGTTGGGGTAGAGCGGCAGCCATTTTTGGTGCAGCACCACAGAAGCTGCCCAAATCTCTGATGGCAGCCATTCTACCACAGCTAACCTCCTGACACATGCTGAGATTTCACGGGGTCCCTGCCAGCCCTGCAGCACTTTCACAAAAGGGTGGGGGTGGCAGAGGCAGGGGCAGTGACTGGCGGCTATGGGAGACAAAAGAGGCTTACACCCAGGGCTGCATGTGAATGGAGCACACTGGACCTCTGTCTCTGAGGGGTGGGTAGCACTCTCTTCAGCACTCCCCTCCTCTGGGGCAAAAGTCCTGGTATGGGAAGAAGGAAAACACACACTTAAAGGGAACAAAGCTAGCTTAAGCCTGATGCTCAGGGCTTCTGCTCCAACACCTTGGGCTCAGACTCCACCCTTGACAGAGGGTGATGGCCACTAAGCAGAGAGGAAGTCCGGCCTCACACCCAGCACAGGACTAGCCCCGCTACCCCAGCCACACCCGCTACCAAGGTGGTAGCTGCCTGCACAAATTGAGAAAAGACATAACTGGTGTCCACGTCAGATCCAGCCCTCCCACCAAAGACACTGAGCACACACAGTCTGTAGAAGAACACTCCCACAGGAAGACATACCTTCAAGAACTGAAATAGGCAACAATTTCACCTAAATTCATAGAGGCAGAGAAAGTTAAGAGGATCTTCACAGGGGAATTCTAGCAAACATATAAAGAAGAATTAATACCTATCTTTCTCAAACAATTCCAAAATATTACAGAGATTGGAACACTCCCAAATTCATTTTATTAGGCCATATTATCCTGATACCAAACCCAGACAAAGACACTACAAAAAAAAAAAACCCAAATGACAGGCCAATATCTTTGATAAATACTTTAAAAAATCTTCAAGAAAATATCCTCAGGTGGCAAATATTCTTAAGATCCCCAAAATGATTTATAAAATCAATGCAATCCCAATCAAAATTCCAGTTTTTTTTTTGTTTTTAATAAAAAAACATTTTCATAGAACTTTCATGGAAATGCAAAGGAGCTAGAATAAACAAAGCCATAAAAAAGAAGAAAGTTGGAGGATTTACACTAGTAAATTTCAAGACCTACTGTAAAGTTAGTTTCCTATTGATGATAAAATAGACACATTCATAAGGAGAACAAAACAAAAATTTGAATGGGAAAAAATAATCAACCCTTACTATACACCATACACCATACATAAACATTAGTTTAAAAACAATGTAAATGATCTAATCTAAAATGATAAAATTTCTATAAGAAAATATAGATGAAAACATTAACCTGTATCCAGAATATATAAAGAACTGTTTCAAGTAAACAATAGACAAACATAATGGAAGATAATAGGCTCAAAGTTGTTAATCATCAGGGAAATAAATACCAATTAAAACCACAATGAGAACTCACACAAAATAATGTCTAAGATTTGAAAAACTCACCCAAACTGGAACCAACCCAAATACCCATCAAAAGAATAAATCCAGAAGTTTTTGTAGAGTCAGACAATGAATACTATTCATCAGTTAAAAGGAAGATATTTTCAGGCTTCCCTGGTGGTTCAGTGGTAAAGAATCTGCCTGCCAATGCAGGGGGCACTGGTTCAATTCCCAGTCCTAGAAGATCCCTCATGCTGCAAAGCAACTAAGTCATCCTTCATGCTGCCACAATTACCGAGCCTATGCTTGTGCTCTAGAGCCTGGGAACCACAACTGCTGAGCCCCCGTGTCACAGCTATTTGCGCCTAGAGCCTATGCTTTGCAGCAAGAGAAGCCACTGCAACAAGAAGTCCATGCACCGCCAGGAAGAGTAGCCCCCACTCACGGCACCTAGAGAAAGCCTGCACACAGCAAAGAAGACCCAGCACAACCAAAAGAAAATAATAAGATTATAAAATGGGAAGGTATCATCAATACACCTAAATACTTTAGTGGATCACAGAATGGTTATGCTGAGTGAAGGAAATCTGGATAAAATAGAGCACATGGTCTATAATTCCACTTTTATAATACCCTAGAAAATGCAAACCCATTTATAGGGACAGAAAGATCAATGATTGCTTGGAGACTGCATTAAGGAGACTGGATTACCAAGGGTCACATGATAACTTTTGGAGATGATGGAAGTGTTTTTCTTTTTTTTTGATCGTGGTGTTTACAGGTGTGTGTGTGTGTGTGTGTGTGCTCAGTCACTCAGTTGTGTCTGACTCTTTGTGATCCTATGGACTGCAGCCCACCAGGCTCATTTCTCCATAGGATTCTCCAGGCAAGAATATTGGAGCGGGTTGCCATTTCCTTTTCCAGGGTATCTTCCCAATCCAGGGATCAAACACGCATCTCCTGCATCTCCTGCAGGGGCAGGCAGATTCTTTACCATGGAACCAATATATGTCAAAACTGAATCAACTATAGACTTTAAATATATGAAGATTTGCCTCACTTATATATCTTAATTATAAAATGAAACAATATCAGTGGATATTCTTTGTAGCTCTATACCAAGCAAAAACAAACCTTGTTTCTCCCTTAAAAAAAAAACAAACTAGAATTTGATGCTAAAATATTAATTTTAGGGAAGTATACTAAATATATATAGTATGTATATACATAAGTACATATTTAATATTTATTGTGTACATTAAATCATAAGCTTCATGGAAGGTAAGAATTAACCATAACATTTGTATATCTGTCTTCCATTGACCTGGAACAGAGACAGTAATGGAATTTTAACACCTTTCTATGAAAGCATCTTTGATTAGACTAAAAAAGTTGGAGAAGTTTATCCCACCTTTCCTATTTAAGATCTACTGAAGAGTGTCAAAAAGACCAAAAATGCATAAAACATGTTAAGATGAAAAAAGAATGGAAAATTACCCAGAAACATATCAATAAAACAAAAATATATCTCTGCTAAGAAGACCATCAGGGTATTCTCAGGACATTAATTTATAAAAGCCTTTCAACTGAAACACACAGCACACACACACTCCACTTTTATCTTTGCAATAAATGAAAAGGCAAATTATAAATTGGAGACCCCCTCACACTGTATTTAAAAGTAACCTACAATTAACTTTAAAACAAGTTACTTTATCCAGACTAACTGAAGGGTAAAGGCTTTGAAAACACTCAGCTGTTCCAGTCAGTGCTTTTATGCGTTTAGGTAATGGGCCATGCTTAGAGATGCTCTGTTTTCTGCCCTACACCAGGCAAACCTGTGTTGGGCTGTGACTTGAAACCCTATGCCCCTGCACATTTGTTAAGTTTGAATTCCAGCTGATGATCTCTCGGTCACTTGAAATCTTCACCCAAATTTTTGTTGTTGTTATTATTATCCTTTGGCTGATGTTCTCCAAAAACAAACTCCTAAAGAAACTCGGTTTTTCCTCCTAACGCTGACTCAGAAGAAATGTTCCCAGTTGTTTGTTGATTTTTAACTCCTCCGGGTGGCAGTGGAGAGGCTGAAGCGAATGGATTTGTCTCAAAACAGAGGGTATTTGTACACAGTTTTATGTTACACGGCACATCGGACACTTCAAATTCCAAAGTGCTGTTATAATTTTTAAATAATACATCACTGAAATTTAGCCTTAGTGTAGAACATTCCAGTCCTCCACAAACATTTATGAGCTCCATTTTTTGCCGCTTATTAAACAGCGATCTTCCTGGCACATACATTGTACTGTGCATCCTAGCCAAATAAACTACTGTCAGATGAAATTAGTAAAATTGAATGCATATTTCATGCAAGGTTGCAAACAAATTTAATACCCACTAGAAATAAATAAAGATCTTTTGATGTTAGGATGTGAAATTTCGGTCATCTTGAATTTTTGAGTCTCAATACAATTTAATATTGACTTGTTAAGGTAGTGTGCATTTTGATTGCCATTAGATCTAGTGATATGATACACAGAGGCGATTTTGCAGCTGTGGAAAGGATTACCAATAGTTTTGCCCTGCCAACAGTTACCACTCTGAAAGAGCGTGAAATACTGCATGCAGTTCATTGCTCTGTGTGAACATAATCGTTATACTGAGCTGCCTTGTAAAGAACTGTGATCTTTGAACTTTGGGAGCTGCTTAGGCACTGCAGAAATGAAAGAACAGTTAACTGGGAAAGTTTTAAAATTGGCATTGCAAAATAACTTTCCTAAAGTGATTACACTGAAAGAAAAAAATGAGAAAAAACACCCTTCCCATTCAATTTTCATTTTTCTGAGACTCAAGGAATGAGATTATAAAATTAAAAACTAAAATTTTCTATCAAACTGTAAGCATCTAGTTTGGGGTGAGTAACAGAACTCTCTCACTGGTACTTTTTATTTCTTTGTCTCCCTTCATTCATGGAGAGAGTATGAGGAAAAGCAAGTAGTACGCTTAGTGCCTGTGGATTTGGTGCCAAGCAGCTTCTGTGAAACAGAACAGAGAACATTTGCTTCTCTAGCAAGTCGTCCTAGGAGTCCACATTATCTCCCTAAAACACGTCCTTTATGTTCTGTGGAATCTCAAGTTCACTGCTGAAATTCAGCCTCATTACCAGAGGAGGTTCTGATCTGCAGTGGGAAAATACGTCCTTACTTAGAATATTCGTAGATGGGAATTTGTCAGTTAAACTGATCTCATTTATTCATTTTTTAAAAAATTGTATTTATTCAGTCAAGGAGTTTGGAACTATTTCATCATGCTCTTCACTCTATCCTTCCTATTCCTCATTGTTTTATTCATTTATTTTATTTAAACTCCACTGTTATTTTTTCTTTGAAATCATTTTCGTGATGAACTATGGAACAAAGTGTGTTAGAGGCGCAAGGGGTTTGTTAAGTCACTTCAGTCGTGTCCAACTATTTGCGACCCCATAGATTGTAGCCCACTAGGCTTCTCTGTCAGAGAAGGCAATGGCACCCCACTCCAGTACTCTTGCTTGGAAAATCCCATGGATGGAGGAGCCTGGTGGGCTGCAGTCCATGGGGTCGCTAAAAATTGGACACGACTGAAGCGACTTAGCAGCAGCAGCAGGCTTCTCTGTTCATGGGATTCTCCAGGCAAGAATACTGGAGTGGGTTGTCATGCCCTCCTCAGAAGGGGCTTTAAGGATCATCTAATCCAATATTTTCACTCCACAATTGAAGAAATGAGGGTTTGGGGTGTGAAGCTAGTTGCAGACCCCAGAACTAGCTTTCTGAGTCCCCAGTTTGGAGTTAATACTCTTTCTGTCTTTCCTTACTTGCTCTCAAGACACATGATCTCTCCTTTTTAGGGGGTGAGGAAACTCGAGCTAAGTTTTTACATTGGCAGCTTTGGTGTTATAATGGAAAGGCATCAGTAATCCTGCTTGAAGCAACATTTCTTCACTGCTGGCAACTATGCAGGGAATTTCCACCATTAGATCATCATCAACAGCAACCAAAAAAGATGTCTACTGTTTCTTATGAATGAATGTTGGGTCCAACACAAAGATTTGCCCTTTGAAAACTCCTACAATGATTCTGGCAAATGGATATTCTGTCCCTTGACCCTTACCCTTTGACATTCATTAGTCCCAACTCATTTCACCAGATACAAGGAAAATTAGAGTCATCTTTTCTTAGGATATTGGTCCAGTCTTGAAGAATGTACAAGGGGACTTCTGATATTATACTTCCTAACTGTGTAGATTGCACAATGGTTCTAAACAAACAGATACTGTATTAATGGTTTAGAAGTAATTGGGAGGAAAATAGGAAGGAATGAAAGAAGAAAGGAAAAAAGATAAGAAAGACAAAACCGATGGGAAAAAAGAAAGTCTGAATGCCATTAATTGTTACAGGCTTGAGTTTTTCCTAACTTGGATATGGCCAAAATGACAAGTTCTGTGAGTTGATAGGGCCATACAAAATTTGTCCAGACTAACAAAGGAACTCAGCATTAAAATGAATTTTCATTAGATTATTAAGTGAGCTTTTCTTGAGTCCATAAGAATAAAGAAATTGAAATTAGGGTTTTTCTAAGATAATAATAACCAAATAAAGCGAATAGAGAATTCATGAGCTTTAACCACAGCTAGAAATTTCCCTATCTGGTGCATCAGTGTCTTCTGGTCACAAGTGGGTTTAGGATCTCCTTGTTACTCTACCACTTTAGCATAGGCGGAGTGGAACACATGGATTCCTTTTATTTATTTATTTGTCTATTTCTTTGTAGTTTTTAAAATTTTAATTTATTTATTGTTTTTGGTTATGTTGGGTCTTCATTTTTCTCTAGTTGGGGGGAGTGGGAGCTACTTTCTATAGTTGCAGCGCGTGGACTTCTCACTGCAGTGGTTGACCTTGTTGCAGAGCACGGGCTCTGGGGCACTCACGCTTCAGAAACTGTAGCTCACAGGCTCTAGAACATGAGGGCTCAGTAACTGTACTGCACAGGCTTAGTTTCCCTGCTGCACGTAATTGTCCCAGACCAGGGATCGAACCTATGTCCCCTGCACTGGCAGGTAGATTTTTAAACACTAGACTGCCAGGAAGTCCTATTTATTTGTAATTTTTTTCTTAAAAATTTTTTTTTAATTTATTTATTTTTAATTGAAGGATCATTGCTTTACAGAAGTATGTTGGTTTCTGCCAAACATCAACATGAATCAGCCATAGGTATAAATTTCCTAATTTAGTGTCCTTGAAACTTCACTGTTGTATAGATAAAATGTTGTCATCCATGATGAACAGAATGATAGCTTCTGGAATCACTGTATAATAATGGAAAAGTAGGTTATGCTGGTTTTCTGTTTTTAAATTTTTGATATACATATATATTTTATTGAGATATAATTTGAACTGTGGTGTTGGAGAAGACTCTTGAGAGTCCCTTGGACTGCAAGGAGATCCAACCAGTCCATTCTGAAGGAGATCAGCCCTGGGATTTCTTTGGAAGGAATGATGCTAAAACTGAAGCTCCAGTACTTTGGCCACCTCATGCAAAGAGTTGACTCATTGGAAAAGACTCTGATGCTGGGAGGGATTGGGGGCAGGAGAAGAAGGGGACGACCCAGGATGAGATGGCTGGATGGCATCACTGACTTGATGAACACGAGTCTGAGTGAACTCCGGGAGTTGGTGATGGACAGGGAGGCCTGGTGTGCTGTGATTCATGGGGTCGCGAAGAGTCGGACACGACAGTGACTGAACTGAACTGAACTGAATTGACATACAGCACTGTTTAAGTTTAAGATATACAATACAGTGATTTGGGTTACATACATTATGAAAGGATTATCACAATAGGTTTAGTGACATCCATCATCTCATAGATACAATATTAAAGAAACAGAAAAAACTACCAGGATTTATTATATCAGGGAGTAATTTTTTCAGGGAAGGAGCAGGGATGAAGTCAGAGTCTCCAGTGTAGACCTTGATTACTGGATGAATGATGATGACATTCAATGGACAAAATACACTGAATAAAGGAGCACAGGGGGAAGAACACATTCAGATTTGGAGACAAAAAGTAGGATAAATGCGGGAGATCTGGCAGGTAGTTACATATATGGGTCAGAAGTCCAAGTGAGAGAACTGGGTTGAATAGAAGATTTGGGGACTGTGAGTTTAGTGATACAACTGAAGCAATGAGAACAGAAGCTACTCCCTATGGAGAGTATGAAGTTGAGAATTAATGAGGACTAAAGGTTGATATTGGGAGAACACCTACATTAATGAGATCCTCAGAAAAAAAAATGCACATTTGATTTCTATGATGTAGAGGAGTAGCAATTAGCTAAGATGGTGGTGGTCAGGTTCTCTCCCCATGTCCTCTCGCTGTCACCCCACATTCTGTAAACAATAACTTTGCATGGTTATGTGACGGCTGAGATCATTTAGAGCAATGTGCATCCACGCCATGATGTACTTGCTTGGCCACATGCCCCCTTTGTTCTGTATACCTTTATAAGTACCACCTGAAAATCACTTGCTGTGGCAGCAGTAGCAGCCATCAGAGAACAAAGCATGTCTGCAGTTCCTATGGCTCCTCAGATTTTTTCCAGCTTCCCCACTCGAGCCTTGCCTACCCTGGGTTCAGCAATCAGCAAGACCTATGGTGACAAATTTTTAACTGCTGAATAACAAAATAGTAGTTATACTGTATAATTAGCTCAGTACACTGTTTGGTACCCCATACTTTGATTATTTTAAAACTAATATATATTTCAGTAAGTATCAAATGACTCCAATCCTATAAGTATATTCAGCAGCATCATCATAAACAACAAAGTCGAAGCTCTAATGGCTAGATGGAGTGGATCTGATATGTCTCCTACCCCAAATTGGTGACATATGTATGTGGGCTCTTATCTCATTAGGCTCGTGATGTCTCTACAGCAGGTGTCAAAGCAGCCATCAGACAAGCTGATTCTGGACTTCCACACAGCTGGCATTCTTCACCCAAGCGCATGGCTTCACTGTCTTTGAACACTTAACAAAAATATTTCGAGGACATGTAGCAATTATAAGATATTCATTGACCTGCTGCAACAGAGTTAAAAGTAATAAGGGTTGCTATGAGTTAACTTCCCTGATGGCTTAGATGGTAAAGCGTCTGCCTTACAATGTGGGAGACCCGGGTTCAATCCCTGGGTTGGGAAGATCTCCTGGAGAAGGAAATGGCAACCCACTCCAGTATTCTTGCCTGGAAAATCCCATGGAAGGAGGAGCCTGGTATATTATAGTCCATGGGGTCGCAAAGAGTCGGACACGACTGAGCAACCTCACTGAGTTTAAAGCAATTAGGCTGTTTTTAAGGAAGCATATAAACTGAGTCACTGTTAGACCCCTGTGAACAGTTTGTTTAGAATGCTTTAAAAAAGATAATAGATAAGAGGGAAAAGACAGTGGAAGTAAATTAAAAGAAAGAAGAGTAAGCAAAGTTGCACTATGTCAACCATCAAGTATTATTTGGCTATACCCTGAGACTTAAGCCATATTTTATTTCTCTCATATTTTAGAAATATTTTAAGTTTTCTGTTTGCTCTGTAGATTTAATGTAGTTGGAGGTCAGGTCTCTGCTAATCTCCTGCTATTGCCTGCCAGTGAAACAGGATGTTATTTTAAGATTAGAAAGACAATTTGTTTATTTTACATCTACATTTGGGGAAGAATACACTGTAGCCTCTTATTGCCATATACTGAGGATCACTGCCATGCACAGAATTATAGCCATTCACATCAATGTGAAGACTGATAGGACTACTAGAGCAAAATGCATTCTCTCAGATTGGAAGCAGAAGTGGTGTGTCCACTGAATAAATTCATACTCCATACTTAATCTAAAAAACAAGATACAAATTGACTCGATCCAAGGGGGAAAAGGATCATCAATTCAGTTGGTCACGCAGTCATGTCCGACTCTTTGTGACCCCATGAACTGCAGCATGCCAGGCCCCACTGTCCGTCACCAACTTCCTGGAGCTTGTTAAACTTATGTCCATTGAGTCGGTGATGCCATCCAACCTTCTTATCCTCTGTCGTCCCGTCCTCCTCCTGCCTTCAATCTTTCCCAGCATCAGAATCTTTTCTAATGAGTCAGTTCTTTGCATCAGGTGTCCAAAGTACTGGAGCTTCAGCTTCAGCATCAGTCTGAAAAGGATCATAGTCAAGTCACAAGGCATCTGTGCCTGGACAGCTCTTCCCCATCTTTGGTCATAGCATGGCTGACTTGACGTTAGCCAGGCCATTTTCCTGTCTATAGCTTTGTCTGTGCTGTGATAGCTGTGCTTGTGTACCTCAAGCAAAGAGCAAAGGACTGAAAGAAAAGAAATGGTTGCTCACAAATGTCTTGTTTTAAAGCTGGGAGGTCACAACACAATTACACCAAACCTGTCACAGGGCTATGTGGACAATGGCACCTGGAACAATGCTCTTAGAAACAATGTGTTTCTGATGACTTAGCCAGTGTGACACTTCTGAGTGTCACATATATTTTTTTAAGTTGGAACAAGTTTTCCTGTTATATCTCGGGATACCTAGTATGACTGGAAGCTTTTACCTTACAGCACATTTTCTTTTGTTTTCATAGCATTTATAATTACCAAATATTTGTTTCAAAGATTGATAGTCTTCTTCTGTGTGCAATTCAGTTCAGTTGCTCAGTCGTGTCTGAATCTTTGAGACCCCCATGGACTGCAGTGGGTCATTGTTTACAGTTTCAAACAGATTGAAAAATACATATCCTGAGATAAAAAGTCTTTGCACAAGTAAATCAATCTAATCTAAAATGGTTTAAATGTGTCTATGTTATTTTCATACTGTGAAAGAGAAATTTTAGGTCTAAATAAGTAGGGGTAGTATCTTCAACTCTGACTTTGAGGTACTTTCTCAAAGTATTCTGTCACTTTTGGAAACTAAGTGTTTTTTTTTTTTTTTTTCCTGAAGTTACATTGCTATAGTTCTCTGGCCAATTCCAGCTTATTCCACCCGTCTTACTGCACTGCCCAGAGCATCTTGAGGCAGCAATGTTCTGCTGAGAAATTGATGTGATTAGCATTCTAAGTCCTATCCATCTTCGTTTTAAATGAGGTACAATTTGACCTATTATTTTTTTTTACATTGGATGTGATGTCTGTGTAAAGGGAAGATCCTCGTCCACTCCTCTATGGAATTCTGGGGCATATTTAACATTATTTTCCAAATCTCTTATGTGAACAAATACATCAGTATCTTTCATTATCCATAGTTTGACCTACTGGCCCATTATTTTGCCATTCTGTTCCATTTTGCAGAGTACTATTTGAAGTAGTTTATAGATGACATGTTTGGAAAATGCAGAATGTATTCACCAAATCACCTAAGAGGAAAACACCTTTAAGGATTATTTATGACCTAAAGCATAGACTTGAATTCAAAAAAGAAAACACAACAATCACTGTATAGTGACATTATGAATGCTTTCAAAACCCATCCTAACAAAGCTCTACTTGGCTGTTACTGCACATACTGATACCTTTAAGTGATGAACGTATTTTTTGTGAACTCAATATACACATGGTAGCAAGCAGCATTTCAAATGAAGGGAAATGATAAATTTGTCTTTATGTCTCCTATATAAAATAGAAAGGGAAATATTTTTGTCATTTAATAAAAGAAAAATGGAAACATAAGTATGCATAATCCATGCAAAATCATATCAATAAGCCTGATATTCACAGTTGTCTTGATTCTAGCTTTGAGCTGCCCTTCTGGACATGGCAAATATTAACCACCTTATGATCTATCATGGTGCCCCAAGGATGAACAACTGAATGACCTTCTTCTCATATCCTTTTCACTTTAATATCTTTTTACTTCCATGTTAATATCTGTCTAAATGCCCCAGATTATAATCACATTTTAAAAGAGACTTTTGGTGGCTCAGCAGGTAAAGAATCTGCCTGTGATGCAGGAAACTCGGTTTTGATCCCTGTGTCAAAAGGGATCAAAGGGAATAGCAACCCATTCCAGTACTCTTGCCTGGAGAATTCCATGGACAGAGGAGCCTGGTGGGCTACTATCCATGGGATCACAAAGAGTTGAATACAACTGAGGATAAAACTAAATTCGGAAGCTAATCTATAAAGAACGATATATATGATGTCTATAAGCTATTTCTGCTATTTATACAACTGGGTACAAAAATTTAATTGCAAGAAACATTATTATTCAAATATGAAGCATATAGGGTAAGATACATTATGCATTATACATCAATTTGTACACAGTACTAAACCAAATCCCTGCTCCTCATCAGATATTCTTAAACATATTACCAGCATTTATAACTATCTGAAATTATTGCATTTACTTGTTGATTTATTATTTATCTCCTATCATGAATATGTAAATTCCAGGAGAGTAGGGACTTCTGATGGTCTTTCCCATTGCTGTATCCCGGGTGCTGTATTTCCAGCACTGACACAGACAAGATACCCAGTAAATATCAGTTGAATGGATAAATAAATGAATGAATGAATGCTATATATCAGGATCTGCATCTGGGGTCTAGAAGATACCTATGTCTTCCTTCTAACTGTTTTATTTAATAGTTGGAAAAATGGAGTTTGATGGAGATGAAATAGCTTTAGCAATCTACTTGGGATTATCAATAGTACAGAGGGTACTAAAATATGGTCTCTTAATTCCTGGTCTAGTGTACTTTCAAATACAATTGAACTTGATCATGAATGGTGGTGACTTTTTAGATGGAAATGGTAGAAATTACTTCTCCAATTTCTCCAATTGGTTCAAAAGCCAGGGACATACTGGAAATCCAAGTGACATTACAGCATAATTATCAAGTTCAAATTCAAATATGCTCATTTAAATAGTTACTAAGAACTCTGCTAAAATTTGTAGTTTAAACTTACAGATGATTAGTGTTCCATCCCATTCAGTTTTTTAAGTGCTACCATTCCTGTTTTACTGATCAAAGCAGCTCAGATAACTCTGATTACGTTCAAGAGATAATCCTGCTGTATGTCCAGAAGTAGGAAGAGATTGAGAAATACTGACACGCATCAACAATAATTATCAATTAAGTTTTAGTTCTCCTAGTTCTTGATCAGTCCCTCCACATATCCTATCAGCTTCAAACCACATTCACCATGCCAGGCACTGTATGCAAGGGACATAATTATGCATAACAAAGACATAGCCCTTTAAACTAGACAGTTTGGGCATTTATTACTGTGATTGACAGCTGAAAGTAAGACTCAGAAAGCCACATCTTTTGAAATCATTTTTCCAGGCCTCCACTCTGGCTCTTGACTCCCAGGATTTCAAATCCCTAGCAACACACTTTTAGATTCCAAACCTGCTTCTGCTTCTCCCATCTGTTTGGAGACCGCTGATTTTCAACTCATTGGATTTCAATTTCTCATTGTACTCTGCTTATTCCTTGCCTCTGACATCTTCTGAAGCCTTTTCCAGTTCTGCCCTAGGGAATCCAAGAGATAGATCAGCCCCACCCCCTCTCTTGCTGAGGAGGTGTGATTCAGGTAAGTGAGGACACAGAGGTGAAATACAGATTTGAAATATAATGAAACAAGTGCTATACTGTTTGTGTATAAAGTGTTACAAATTCATCAATGCTGATGTAATCAGCATTGTAAAATGTGACCCCCATCAACTTCCCGCCCCAATAGCTATGTATTTATACTTGCACTTTGTTATTCTTCCATTCATTCTACAAATATTTATTATGCAACCACCGTATGCCACCCACATATGCTGCTTTCCTCAATGGTACAGATACCTCTTCTGCTGTTTCAGACTACCACCTTGGCTTTGGGGATGCAGTATATAACAGTGATTAGGCTGCTGCTGCTGCTGCTAAGTGGCTTCAGTTGTGTCCAACTCTGTGTGACCCCACGGTAGGGTTAATCTGCCTGAGTTCAAGTCTTGACTCACACTGCTATCTGCTTAAGTTTTTTCATCCATAAAATGAGGACAATCACAACATTTACCTCTTAGGAGTATTGTTAAGGTTAATACAAACAATGCTTTGAAGCCCTACCCTAGTGCCTGGAATGGTTAGGTAAATACTCAGTATGTATAATCGTTATTATCATGAATGACCCCATCTTGTCATCTGCTATACGACCAGTTTTTCATTTTGCTATATTTTCAATCTTTTTTATTTGTTCCTTCTACCCCATACAGTCTACAAACAAATGCTCCTGTCTCATTTATCAACAAACGTCCTCCTTTCTATGCATCTCTCTAGCTTCTACTCTAGTCATTCTCCTTTTCTTTAGGATCAGAACACTTAGAATATTGACACTGTTTTTTAATTTCCTTATATTCAATTCAGGGCTTCCTTGATAGCTCAGTTCGTAAAGAATCCTCCTGCAATTCAGGAGACCTCAATTCACTTTCTGGGTCGGGAAGATCCCCTGGAGAAGGGCTAGGCTAACCACTCCGGTATTCTGGCCTGGAGAATTCCGTGGACTGTATAGTCCATGAGGTCACAAAGAGCCAGACACAGCTGAGTGACTTTCACTTTCAGTTTCATTTCACTCTGAGCTCTTTCAACCATGCTGCTACCTTGACTTCAAAAACCCCATTAATTTTCAAGTCCAAAGATCAAATCGGCCCTCTTTAATTTGACTTACCACATCTTTCCTGAAACTCTCTTTGACTTTTGCACTCTGCTCTTTCTGGTTCCCATTTTGAACCATTTCTTCTCAGTCACTTTTGCAGAATCCTCCTATTCTTATGCAGTTGTCTAGAGAATTCTGCCATTTCAACATTCTGTACACATCTCATATCTTTCCCTTCTCTTTTCGTACAAAGTTTTCTTGGCCCAGATCCTTATTGTATTTTATCTGAATCATGCAATAGTCTTCAAATTGGTCATATTGTTTAGTTTCTTGACCCTACTCCATGTTTCTTCTATAGTAGTGATTTTTTCAAAATACAAATATAATACAGTTTATATTCCCAGGCCAAAGCAGTATAGAGATAAATATGTGCACAACATCAGTATCAAAATAGTCTAATAATGCAAAAAAATCAGGAAAATTCCAATAGAGGAGAGTCCTACAATCTACCTGGCTAGTCCTCCTCAAAACTGTTAAGGTCATTGGAAAAAGGAAAGTCTGACAAAATGTCACAGCTCAGAGGAGCCTAAGGAGATGTGACAACTAAATGTAATTCTAGATGGTGTCCTGGATAAGATCATAGAGCAAAAAAAGGACATACGGTAACTACTAAGGAAATCTGAATAAACTATGGGCTTTCGTTAATAATCATATATCAATATTGGTTAATTAATTGTAATATAGGTAGCGTATTGATGTAAGATGTTAATACTAGGGAAAAGCAGTGAAAACTCTCTATTATTTGCTCAATTTTTCTATAAATCTAAACTGTTATGAAGAATAAAGTTTATTAATAAAAAATAGTATTCCTCTTTATATTTCACTGACCCCTCCCCATTGAGAAACTTCTAGATCTCTCAAATTCTTCTCCAAATGTGGGATCCTGGAGGGCTGGTGGCATTCCGTGTATACTCTGAAGCGTGTAGTCTTTTGGTCATCTGTTATTTTCCTTCTCCCTTGTTCTGCCTCCTAAAGAAAAAAGAGAATAATGTTTTCTGCTGAAAGATCTGAAGTCCTCGCCAGGGCGCTGATGCCAATGATGGTGTCCAAAGTTTAAGGTTCCAATGTCCTTGCAAAGCAGCCAGTACCTTTCGTTCTGCCAAATCTACTGACTCCACTGCTGTTGATTTGATGATATTGTCTTGGGATCTGAGAATCTCATGGGAATCTTGTGAAACAGTCCTTTTGTTTATTTTTTTTTTTGAAAAAACGTAAAGTGTATTAATTTTATTTTTAATTGTAGTTCCCCCCCCCAACACACACACACCACACAGCATGTGGGATCTTCCCCCTAAGCCGGGTTAGAACCCATTCCCTCTGCAGTAGAAGCCTGGGGTCCTAACCACTGGACCACCAGGGAAGTTTTTGAAATAGTCTTGTAGATTCCTCACTCGTCATTACAGTTCTTTCTTCTTGGACCTCAGGCATCAATCTACAGGGACAGGAATTAAGGCTAATCCGAGCTGCAGACATTGTGTTGCTAAGCTTAAAGCACTGCTCTTCTGTCACTGACTTTAAGAGTCTTGGGAACTCTTGCTTCTTACAGATTGACTTATTTTCCAGGGTGTTTCTTGCTCACTCGTGCAAACGGACTGCTGAGGGTCTGCACCACTTAGTCCTCAAAAACCTGTCCAGACACATCTGAATCTGAGCGAGAGAACAGCACAGGGTCAAGTTACATAAATATGATCATGTTGTCCTGCTGTTTAGAATTCTTCAATGCCTCTTTTCTCTCCACTTTCCATGACCTCACAATGCACTCTCCTATCGTGGTTTAGTACATCTATCTGGGCTCAGCTGGAGACAAACCCTACCCTGACTCTCTAGTCTAGTGATGCTGAATTACTTTAAGCAACACATTTCATACATTTGCCAAGCTTCTCCTGTCGGTATGCTTTACTTGTAATGTCCAGAAGTAGCATATTTTCTTTATGTATTTTCACCACTGTAATAGTCTTTTGTATTAGTTACCTGTTGAGGTTTAGTAAATCGTCTCCAAACCTAGTGACTGAAAACAATGAATATTTATTATACAGTAAGTCCCTTACATATGAGTGAGTTCCAATCCAAGAATGTATTCTTAAGTCCAATTTATTTGTAAGTTCAACTAAGTTAGCTAAGTACCCAACAAACACAATTGACTATATAGTATTGTACTATAATAGGTTTATAATGCTTTTCACATATATAAAAAACAAACATACACAAAAATAAAATATTTTTAGTCTCCCAGCACATTACCTTGAAAAGGACTGTAGCATGGTATGACAGCTGGCACACAGGAGCTGGCATCAAGTGAAAAGGCAAGAAAAATTACTGACTGGAGAAGGGAAAGGAGGTGGGCGATGGTAGGGCTGAACTGTCAGCAATTGAAGACAGAGGGCAAACTGCAATTTCATTCACACCTGACTTGGATGGAAAGCGTGCTTCCATTTTCGAAAGTTCACAACTTGAAGGCTTGTATGTAGGGGACTTACTGTACCATAGTTTCTGTGGGTCAGGAATCTGGTCATGTCTTGGCTGGGTTCTTTATCCAAGGTTGTGATCAGGGTGCTGATCAGAGCAGTGGTCTCATATGAAGGTCCAATTAGGGGAAGATCTACTTTGAAGCTCACTTACCTTTCTCTTGGCCAGTTCAGTTCC
Source organism: Redunca redunca (assembly GCA_006410935.1). Lineage (NCBI taxonomy): Eukaryota > Metazoa > Chordata > Mammalia > Artiodactyla > Bovidae > Redunca > Redunca redunca. The sequence goes on along the minus strand of SJYQ01001724.1, from coordinate 591,762 downwards.
ACATAGGCTGAGGGACTGAGGGCCTCAGTTCTTCATTGGCTTTTGACACCAGCCTCCTTCAGTTCTCTGTTATGTGGCCCTCATAGGTAACTCACAGCATGGTAACTGGTTTCCTTCAGACTGAGGAAGACAGCAGGAGAGAATGAGCAGGGGAAAACAAGTCTTTTGCATTCTAATCACAGAGGATTACTTTAACTTCTTTAAAGGGACTTCTCAAGTGGCTCAATGGTAAAGAATCCATCTGCCAATGCAGGAGATGAGGGTTCAGTCCCCGGGTTGGGAATATCCCCTGGAGGAGGAAATAGCAACCTACTCCAGTATTCTTGCCTGGAAAATCCCATGGACAGAGGAGTCTGGTCGGATATTGTCCTTGGGGTCGCAAAGAGTCAGAGTCGGACATGGCTTAGCACAGAGGCATACAACTCCTTTAAAGTGATAGGATACACCTGTTAGAAACAAGTCACTAGGCTCAGCCCACATTCAGATAGAGGGGACTATACAAGACCTGGAACACCCAGGCTGGGATCATTGAGAATGTTCTGTGATTGTCCTGTGGCAGCAATAAATCCCACCCATAATTGGTTTGCATGTCCAGACTGATGACACCACACATGCACCAAGGTGGTACAAAAATTCTTATTACTCACATAATGGGTTCTTTCTGAAGAAAGTAGGGCAGGCATCAAAGCTAGTCTGGAATGTCTTGAGAGAAGAGAGGAGACAGTGGCTTTAGTTTTTATTATAGTGAGGAGGTGGGGCCTTGGTCACGGTTCCCACGGGAAAGGGGTTTAGATAGTTTAAACTTTTCCACCGGAACCAGTGGATGGAGCCCCAAGGCTTTCTCAGTGTCTTGCTCTTATATGGGTGGAATGGAAAGGGCGAGTATAGGGCATGAGAGGTGTCAGGAATCAAAGAGCAAAATGCAATTGAAGTCAGACTCCTTGTTCCATGAGGCTATTTTAGAGGCTGTCTACTGTATCCGTTTATCATATAGTTGCTTATTTTACTTGTTTGCCTTTTACAAGATAAGAATGTATTTTAATTTATTTTTATGTTCTCAACCCTTAGTGCAGTGCTTGACATATCATGGTCACCCAATAAATGGCTGAATGAACAACTGAATGACTGCATATATAGACTCTCCTTTTTCTCTTGATTCTTATTTATCCCCTGTTGTATGCCTATTGATGTTTTCAAGATTCAGCTCAGGATCTATCTTCTCTATGATTTTTTTTTTGGACCTATTCCTCCTTGCCCCCTTCTAGAACTGATCACCTTCTTCTTTGTGGTCAGCCACTCTGAGTATAGATTTTTGTCATAGAACTGATGCACTAAGTGGCATTTCTTTCTTTCAGAACTGTATCCCTTACTAGTCTAAAAGCTCACTGAAGGCAAGAATTTGTCTCATTATAAACATTTGTGCCCAAAGTATCTAGTATGCTATCACACATAGATGTTCAGTTACTATTGCACAAAGGGCTCAGTTCATTCTCCCAGGGAGAAAGGAGTAAGACAAAGCTGCAAAAAAGAGGATATTTAGTCTGGATATTGAAAAATACAAGGTTGACAGGTAGGGACACAGGATTGGTGAGACTTTAGAAAGAGAATAATTTAGACCCACTAAGTAGCAGTAGCAAATACAATGAGTTACAAAAAATCATAGTGTAATAGTAAGATTTAGCTGGTTCGAGATGTGGCTAAAAAGGAGGTTCCCATCCAGGCTGTGAAACTTTGTAGGCTAGATTAAGAAGGGCAGAATGTCTCTTTATGATAATGGGGTTTTAAACCTTGGGTGCAGCTGTTAATGTAAGCAAATCTATTTCAGGAAAACAATTTTGATGGCAGAGTAGAATGGATTTGAGTAGGAAGTGACCTGGAATCAATCAGGAGTAGGAATTTGTGGTTTCACTGGGACAAAGTGAACTCTGCCTGTGGAAAATCAGAGTGTAGGTAGTAAGTAAGCACCAGCATTCTGAGTGATGCTGAGAGGAATCCAGTGCTCTGATATTTGTGAGATGTGAACAACAGAAAATACCATTGAAAGGATTGTGAGGGTATACAGGCAACAGAGACGAAGAATCAGCTAAAGAAGGAAAGATTTACTCTGATTGATAATTGATCATTTGGTATGCCCAGTAAGAACTTTAGCTCACTTTCAGTTTTGGATACATATATTATAAGACTAATGAAAGAAAACAAAAGAAAAGAAAAAAAAACTTATGTTTATAAAATACGTATATTATGCCCAAAGCATTACAATAAATACAGTATACAATTTTTCCTATTTCTGTGGTACTAATTTCATGGAAGTATATTATCTCTCCAACACTCGTTTTTTATTCTGAAGGAATTATTTCATTTTTCTCATGTCAAGTCTCAAAACTATTTTCTAATATGGAATTTCACAGCCTAAGCTTTGTGTTCAAAGAAGAATGCTGCAGTTGTTAGAGGCTAGATTATCTTCCTGGCAAAAAAAGAAATAGACATGCTTCCGGTCTTTGGTATCGCTAGTTTAAGTTGGAGTCTGAAGGCACTGTGCTTAGAATCCACAGCCATAGATGCAGAAAAAGTCACCTTGATAGTGAGGCAGAAAACAGGATAAAGAGGTGCCCAATAGCTCTATTTTTACATTACTATAGCCCTTCCAAAGAGCAGCCTAAGAATTTTGCACGGCGTTTTTTTCAATGATTTTTTAACATTTCAAAGTTGGCATAATTTCAGACTTCACCAGATACTTTAATAGGACCTCTCACATATTTTCAGCTGTAATTTTATTGTTAGATGATTAATAAAAATGCAAAATAACAAAATGCTTTTCTGAATTCAGTAAGCCTTTTGAATGAATTGATAGTCTACTAAAAGCAACAGTATATGCATACATTTGAAACATTAGTAATACATGTGTTAGTGTGATAGTAGGGTTTATTCAGTTGTACATTTGATTTATCTGAACCTTTTTAGTAACTTCATTGCCCTTAACAAGTTTTTGACCCACAGGTTAGAAACTGACTTGATCCAACTTCCTTACCTCACAGATGAGGGAACAAATGATTTAGAACAGATCATTTACATGAATTACTCAAGGTAAGAAAGAGTTCTAAAGGAAGGGAAGAATCTAGAATTCCTGACCTTTAGACCAGTTAATACTAAATTAGCCAAAAACATTAGACCTATGAACATAAAGGCAGAATTAAATTATAACGTGTTTGCTAAATGGTCTGATGTATCAATTCTACTCTTCAGAAGGTGCTCTCAGACTCTGAATTCCCTGGCTTGTAGGACATGTCATACTAGGCCCTATATTGCTACTGAAAATTAAAAATTATTTTCCTGATTTGAAACAAGCTACTCACAGAGTTTAAAAAATCTAAGTATGAGAGAGTCTATCTACCTGCTTATGTATGTATGCCCAAGAACTTGGTACTGTGGCTCCATTTCTTTCACATTCGTTTTTTCTCTTTGAGTGAAGGAAAGATGAATAAAGAAAATAAAAGCCAGAATAACTTGGCTTGCAGGAAGAGGAGCTAAAAAGGGTCAGAAGGGTCGACGTTTGAGATGCTCAACCTGTGTGTGGATGGCTCTGTTCCACTGATCCCGCTGGAGGAGTGTATTTGAAGTGGCATAATAATTAGGCTCAAAAATTTACCCTCAGTGTGCCCTTCAAACAAAAAGCTTGGGTTGAACCTTGGGGCAATTCATCTCAGTCATTTTTAGACCTCTGTATATTACAGCTGCAGAAGAGAAGTCTTGAGAGAACGAGGTTTTCTCCTTTTTGAGACCTAACATTGCACATTTTCTGATTAACCAGAGTGTTGGTAAAAACCACTTCCCTTTAAATTTCATATTGGTTATTTATTCTTTATGATTAAACCATTATGATTAAACCATCAAAACCACAGTATAAAATTATAATTAAGCCTCATTTTTATGAACTTACACGTGTCTTAAAAACCTTATTCTTATTATTAGATTTAGTTTCTGCAGACAGAAGTGTAAAGTTTTCCTAACCAGATTCTAAACTGTATGTATTATTTGTTTCAAATAATCAAAACTAGGAAATGATAATGACATTACAGAGTTAAAATACAGTTATCACTTCTTTCATGAAATATACTAAATATTTGTCTTTCCTTGATTTGTGGATGGTTTTGAAATAAATGTAAGTTTGAATCCGATGAAATAAAGGTTTGGATGTTATTTCTTTAGAGCAAAGTTAACATATAATTTTATGTATAACAGACAGTATTGTCAATCAAAAAGGTCTTAAATATGCTTAAGGAATATGGATTTCAACAAACAACCACTTGCTGACACTTAAGATAAGCACTTTAGAAGTGCATGAGAGTATAATGTTATGTTCTGGCATGGAGCCAGAATGTTTTATTTTCTTACCAACATTTTATTTCCCTGAACTCTAAAAGAAGTGACAGGTTATTTTGTCTGTAATGGTGGTTATTTTCAACTTCAAAAACTTTTCTGTGATCTTAAAACCTTATAATTTGTTCACAGTTACAAGTTAATACAGGCACAGAACAGCATCTGTATGCAATTTTAGCTGAGAGATAGAGTGGGAACTTTTAGTCCTTCCAAACTTATTTCATTAGACATGCATTATTTAGGACAAGCATAGTACTGAGTTAGCTTATGCCTAATCTGTTGGAAACTGGAAACGTGGACATTTAGTCTTTTGAGGGGGTGGGTCTTGGCGATGTCCCCCAGTGGGCTAGTTCTCTGTTATATGGACAACCAGGAAGAAGGGCAAAAAAGGAGACACTATACAAAAGCTCTTTCTGCCAAGCTGTGTAGTAGTGCTTTCTCCTAGGCTAAATCACCTAGTGAAGGGAGAGTTGCTCAGTCGTGTCCGACTCTTTATGACCCCATGGACTATACAGTCCGTGGAATTCTCCAGGCCAGAGTACTGGAGAGGGTAGCTCTTCTCTGGGGGATCTTCCCAGCCTAGGAATCAAACTGGGGTCTCCTGCACTGCAGACAGATTCTTTACCAGTTTTCGGCTTCCCTCATAGCTCAGTTGGTAAAGAATCTGCCTGCAATGCAGGAGACCCCTGTTCCATTCCTGGGTGGGGAAGATTACCTGCAGAAGGGATAGGCTACCCACTCCAGTATTCTGGCCTGGAGAATTCAATGGACTGTATAGTCCATGGGGTTGCAAAGAGTCAGACACCACTGAGAGACTTTCACTTTCTTTACCAGTTGAACTACCAGGGAATCCCTATATCACCTGTTTCAGCTCAGTTCAGTTCAGTTGCTTAGTTTTGTCCGACTCTTGGTGACCCAATGGGCTGTAGCACACCAGGCCTCCCTGTCCATCACCAACCCCCAGAGTTTACTCAAACTCATATCCATTGAGTCAGTGATGCCATCCAACAATTTCATCCTCTGTCATCCCCTTCTCCAACTGCCTTCAATCTTTCCCAGCATCAGGGTTTTTTTCCTATGAGTCAGTTCTTCACATCAGATGGCCAAAGTATTAGAGTTTCAGCTTCAGCACCAGTCCTTCCAATGAATATACAGGACTGATTTCCTTTAGGATGGACTGGTTGGCTTTCCTTGCAGTTCAAGTGTCTCTCAAGAGTCTTCTCCAAAACCACAGTTCAAAATCATCAAATTTGGAAAACTCAGCAGTGGCCACAGGACTGGAAAAGGTCTGTTTTCATTTCAATCCCAAAGAAAGGTAATGCCAAAGAATGCTCAAACTACCACACAACTGCACTCATCTTACATGCTAGCAAAGTAATGCTCAAAATTCTCCAAACTAGGCTTCAACAGTACATGAACCATGTACTTCCAGATGTTCAAGGTGAATTAGAAAAGGCAGAGGAGCCAGAAATCAAATTGCCAACATCCATTGGATCACTGAAAAAGCAAGAGAGTTCCAAAAAAAATCTACTTCTGCTTTATTAACTATGCCGAAGTCTTTGTGTGGATCACCACAAATGATGAAAAATTCTTCAAGAGATGGAAATACCAGATCACCTGACCTGGCTCCTGAGAAATCTGTATGCAGGTCAAGAAGCAACAGTTAGAACTGGACATGGAACAACAGACTGGTTCCAAATTGGGGAAAGGAGTACGTCAAGACTATATATTGTTACCCTGCTTATTTAACTTCTATGCAGAGTCATCTTGCAAAATGCCAGGATGGATGAAGCACAAGCTGGAATCAAGATTGCCGGGAGAAATATCAATAACCTCAGATATGCAAATGACATCACCCTTATGGCAGAAAGCAAAGAAAAACTAGAGAGCCTCTTGATGAAAGTGAAAGAAGAGAGTAAAAAAGTTGACTTAAAACATCACCTAAGTCTGCAACAAAATTCACCTCTCCTTTGCTACATCTTTTCAGGTGTCCCTTTGCTGTGCATTGCCATGACACTCCCTTTTTGAGTCTGCCCTTCCAAGACAGTGACTAATTCACTCCAGCTTTCTCTCTTCCTCTTTTCCATTCAGGCATTGTTCAACACCCTTACCATGGCTTTCCAGAGATGCAGGACTTAACATAAAGTAGTCTGAGAAGAGAGAAAAAAAAAAAAAAATGTATTGTGGGCAAGGCTCTTCAAACCACACAGAGACTACTCTGCTTTCATGAAGAAATAAATCCCATGAATCGTCCTATGGAAGTGAAGGTAAAAAAAAAAATTTTTAAAGTTTATTTTAAAAGAAAGGAAGAAGAAAAAGAATGACTGCAGTGTTTTGTTGAAGGTTTAATTATCAAAAAATATATGGGAGTTGGGAGGCAACAAATTTGTAATAAAGTTGGAGATGGTCTATTACTTATATGATCTTAGGATAAATGCTGGCAATGTTGACTTAAAGATCACAAGTTGGAGAGAAATGATAGGAACTGTATCCACTTTTTGAAAATTAACTGCCTTATTATACCCAGTCTTTATATTTGCAATTATGCCCAATGTTAAAGCAAATGACTAAAGCAAGTCTTCCCTGATAGGTTATTAGAAAAATTTGGTGGGTAAAATTTTGGATGGAGTAGGCTTTCTGAAGAAATCTAAAGGTGAATCTGTATCATTTAAAAACAAAACCAGGGACTCTGCTTGTTAATTTCCATGCAAGGTTTTGCCGACTAGCAGTCAGGACAGGAACTGGGGTGCTTTGTGGCGGCAGCAGAAGGCTGGCAGTGAAAAGTATATAACAATGCCCCTGTTTTCTGTTTCCAATTCTTGCAGCATTGAGCTGGAATCCAGAAAATGTGCCGCTTTGAATAATTCAACTTTCAAGTCTGTTGGTGGTTCATGACAATTTTGATTTTACTTTTCCTTAACATTTTATTCTTTGCTTAGTTTTCACCCCTAGTTGTTGGTTTTTTAAAATTCCTCTTCCTTAAGTTCTTTAAGAATCAGTGTGATGATCTCCTTTAGAAATATTAAACAAGGCTATTGAGTCAGAAACAGGATATACAAAGAAAGATATATGAGAAAAATCAAAGACAACTTCTAAAATAAGAAGTCAGCCTGAATTTTACAAAGCTTTATGGATTTATAATGACTCTCTCACCCCATGCTAATGTTCTAGGAGAGCTTTAGAGCTCAGTTCTTACCCAGAATCTCCTTTGTAGATAACAAGCTTGACATGCTTTAAATATTTATAGTGGGGTCCCAGAGTGTTACTGAAAACAATGCAGCTTCCAGCATATGGACTATGAAGCCAGAATCTTCATTACTGTCACACATGGTGATAGAGTGGAAATAAACAGCCTAAAACAGGCGAGTCTGGAGAGGCTAGATCAGCTAAAGGATGATAAAGATTCACATGTGTCCTCCCAATATGTGTTTTATTATATACGTTTGTGTTTTCTTCTGACTTAAAAAAATAATTTTTGTTTAAACAGCAGGAAAATGTTTAACGGAGAAAATGTACACTGGAACACATAATTACTATTTTCCTGATAATTTTCTCTCTGCCTCTCTCTCTCTCTCTTAGACACACACACACACACACACACACACACACACACACACATCTCTGAGCTTATCTTTGCTGGCCTTCATTCTCTTCTCCTCCATGCTGGCTTTTTCTCCACATGACCCTGAACATGGCTGGGAGCAGCAGCTCCAATGTTGTTAACATGGTAGGTTTGTTACTGTGAGGAAAGATAGGGTCCCTGCTTCTGCATATGACATTTCTATGGAAAAATGCTGATTAACCAAAGTTTGAGTCTTGTGTCAATCCTTCTTACCAGTCCCTGTTGCTAAAACAATTGAACCATTTGAATGGCAAGCCTGATTCATGTGCCCACGACTGGCAGCCTCACTAATATCAAAAGTTAGAGCCAAGGAGGATCAGGTCCATCAAAGAAGAGCTGCATTTACCTGAGGAAGGGGAAAGGGGCATGTTCAGCAGGTAAAGATACAGGTGGCTGAAAGTGAGAGTGAAAGTGTTAGTTGCTCAGTCGTATCTGATTCTTTGAGACCCCATGGACTGTAGCCCATCAGGCTCCTCTGTCCATGAGACTTTCCTGGCAAGAATACTGGAGTGGATAGTCATTCCCTTCTCTCGGGGATCTTCCCGACTGAGGGATTGAACCCAGGTCTCCTACATTGCAGGCAGATTCTTCACCATCTGAGCCACCAGGGAAAACCAAAATATCAAATTTATTATTATTTTTTGCACCTGAGGCATATGGGATCCTTGTTCCCCAACCAGGGATATAACCTGTCTCCCCTGCAGTGGAAGCATGGAGTCTTAACCACTGGACCACCAGGGAAGTCTTTAAAAGTGTTAGTCATTCAGTCAAGTCCGACTCTTTGCGACCTCATGGACTATAACCCCCCAGGCTCCTTTGTCCATGAAATTTTCCAGCTAAAAATACTGCAGTGGGTTGTCATTCCATTCTCCAGGGGATCTCCCTAACTCAGGGATCAAACCCAGGTCTCCTGCATTGGGGGTGGATTCTTTACTGTGTGACTCACCAGGGAAGCCCTCTACAGAAAATTAAGGATACAAAGAGAATTACCAGACACACTGTTTTGCAAGAACTGATAATGAGATCTTCCACAGAACATGACAACATCCTTATTATTTATTCAATGGACATATATTAAGTGTCTCCAACTGTAACCCTTGACATCAGTTTCTTCTGTCTTGGAATATAGGAGTGAGCAGTAGGTGAAACTCAAATGCAAATCCCTTTCCCTGGTGGAGTGATTTACTCAAGCTTCTTGGCACATTAGGGTGTCCCCCCTATAGCCATAAGAGGTTGTTTCTCTAACTCCAAAGTAATTCTGTAATTTGTCAGAGGCCACTGCTACTGATATATCATAGTATCACAGTCACGCGTGGTCTGTTGACTTCCTTTCCTCTGTGCCTATTCACACACTGAGCCCACACACTTGCTGCTTCACCTCTCACAGCACCCATATGGACAGACCAAATCACAATTCAGAGTTTGTCATCTTCCATTGGATATCATGCCCATATCCTCAAGCTTTTCAATACTTTCTTTTTATCCCTGATCACTCTCACCTTCAGCTGACATAAGAAATAACTTTCTTCCCTCCAATCAAATCATTTTTAAAAGCTTTTTATTTTAGGTTGGAGTACAGCCAAGTAACAATTGTGATAGTTTTGGATGGACAGCAAAGGGCCTCAGCTATATATATACATGTATTCATTCTCCCCCAAACTTCCCTCCCATCCAGACTACCACATGATATTAAGCAGAGTTCGATGTCCTCTACAGTAGATCCATGTTGGTTATCCATTTTAAATATAGCCGTGTGCACGTGTCAGTCCCGAACTCCATAACTATCCCTTCCCCATCCTTCCCACTGTGGAAATCATATGAAAAAACTCTTAACTGGCTCCCAAATAGCATCATTGCAATGCTTTAGAGAAAAAAATCCTTTAAGTTCAATTTCTTAAATTCTTCTCCTGAGGTTTCTAAACCCAGGTGTTGGGAACTGGTACCACTTATTATGGATCTTTCAGGTTTGTCCCTGGTGCATGTCTGCTGGTACCTCAAGACTGCGTCTTACCACCTCCACACTGTTCACTCAGGTTCATCTGAAGACCGCACTCCTCATAGGTAACTAGATTTGCTTGACCCTGGACTTGTTCAAAGGTCTCAGTCACTGCTCATTCAGGCAGACTCTTTGAATCTTCATGTAACTGGAATCTGATAAATCCATCTTTTTATTTCTTGATAAATTGAAAATTGGGAGTGAGTGTACATTTGGGGCTTTTGTCTTGCACCCTTTCTACATGGCTAACTATAATATGAAACAGAATGAAACAAGATCAAAACGAAAAGAATACAGAAAAGGTCAGGAGAATACAGACCAGGGACTAACTGATTCCAACTGGGGTAATCAGGTAACATTTAAGAAAAGGTGATATTTGAGCTGAACTTTGAAGGGTGGTTGGATTTTGATTGGGGTTATGGAAGCATTTCAGCTTGACAGACAGAGTTGTGACATTCATAGTAAGTTTGGGGAAATAAAAGTCCACATCCACAGAACTCCGTGGGGCCAAAATGTATTTTTAGAAATCTATTTAAATTTTCCTCTTCATAGTGGGTCCAAATACAAGTCAAAACACTTATATGTTGGAAAATGAATAAGAAAATAGATTTTCGAATCCCTTCCATGAATATTGAAGAGTTCAATCTTAACGGGGAGGGAGCAAGCATTAAAAAAAGGGTCAGAGCAAGGAAGTAATATTTCTTTTGGAAAAGTGTTATTGAAAGCAATGTAAATGTTGGATAAAGATCTGCTAGACTGAAGATAAGGTGACCAGTTAAGAAACTACAGGGGAGACCCTCTAGTCATCTGTTGCAATCCAAGGAGGCCTGTCCATGTGGCAGGCAATACCTAGTTTCTACTGAGTCAAAGTTCTCTGTTGTGTTCTTGTACACTGGCTTCTGGAACTCAAGTAAAGGCCCTCTCATTTTGGGTGAAATTCCTCTTGGTAGATTGAACCTAAGCTGGTCTTTGGAGAGAGATCAAGCCCTGAGCCTTTGGAGTGGGAGCACTGACTCCAAGATCCTAGACAACCAGAGAACTAATGCTAGGGCATATCAAATAGTGAGAACTCACATAAAGGAAACCACTTGAATACAAGACCCAGCATCACCCAACCACCAGTAGCATCCTCTGCAGGATGCCTCATCTAAACAACAAACCAAACAAAAATACAAACCCAATCATCAGCAAACAGGATTACCACCTTACTCAGCCTTGCCCATCAGAGGAAAAACAAACAAATGAAAACTCAGCACAAATCTCACCCTATATGAAGATTAATCAAACCACTGGACCAACCTTAGGAAGGCAGAAACGAAAAAGAAGAAAGAATTCAACCTTGAAGTCTGGGAAAAGGAGACTTCAAACACAATAAGTTAAAAAAAATAATGAAAAGGCAGACAAATACTACACAAATGAAAGAACAAACTAGAAATACAGAAGTCCAAATAAATGAAGAGGAAATAGGCAAACTACTTGAAAAAAAATTCAGAATAATAACAGTAAAGATGATCAAAAACCTTGAAAACAAAATGGAGAAAATGCAAGGGTCAATTAACAAAGACCTAGAAGAATTAAGAAACAAACATACAAACAACACAATTACTGAAATTAAAAATGGTCTAGAAGGAATCAATAGCAGAATATCTGAAGCAGAAGAATAAATCAGTGAGCTGGAAGATAAAATGGTGGCAATAACTTCTGAAGAGCAGAATAAAGTAAAAAGAATGAAAAGAACTGCGGATAGCCTCAGAGACCTCTGGGACAATACCAAATGCACCAACATTAGAATTATAGAGGTCCCAGAAGAAGAAGAGAAAAAGAAAGGGTATGAGAAATTTTTTGAAGAGATTATAGTTGAAAATTTTCTCAACATGGAAAAAAGAAAAGTCAATCAAGTCCAAGAAGCACAAAGAGTCCCATACAGGATAAACCCAAGGAGAAACACAACAAGACACATACTAATCAAACTAACAAAGACTAAACACAAAAGAAGAAAAACAACAAGTAACATACAAGGGAAATCCCATATACTTAACAGCTGATCTTTCAAAAGAAACTCTGGAGGCCAGAAGGGAATGGCAGGATATATTTAAAGTACTGAAAGGGAAAAATCTACAACCAAGATCATAGTAACCTGCAAGGATCTCATTCAAAACTGATGGAGAAATAAAATGCTTTCAGACAAGCAAAAGTTAAGAGAATTCAGTACCACTGAATAAGCTTTACAACAAATGTGAAAGGGACTTATTTGGTCAAGAAATACAAGAGAAGAAAAAAGATCTACAAAATCAATCCCAAACAATTAAGAAAATGGCAATAGGAACATATATATCAATAATTACTTTAAATGTAAATGGATTAAATGCTCCAACCAAAAGACACAGACAGGCTGAATGGATACAAAAACAAGGCCCATATATATGTCTATAAGAAACCAACTTCAGACCTAAAGACACATATAGACTGAAAGTGAGAGGATGAAAAAATATATTCCATGCAAATGGAAGCAAAAGAAAGCTGGAGTAGCAATTCTCATATCAGACAAAATAGACCTTAAAATAAAGAAGATAACAAGAGATAAGGAAGGATACTACATAATGATCAAAGGATTAATCCAAGAGGAAGACATAACAATTGTAAATATCTATGCACCCAGCATAGGAGCACCTCAATACATAAGGCAAACATCAACAGACATAAAAGGAGAAATTGACCAAAACACAATAATAGTAGGAGACTTTAACACCCCACTCACACCAATGGACAGATCATCAAAACAGAAAATTAATATGGAAACACAAGTCTTAAACAATACATTAGAATGAGATGGATCCCATTGATATCTTCAGGGCATTCCATCCAAATGCAGAAGAATACACCTTTTTAAGTGCACATGGAACATTCTCCAGGATATACCACATCTTGGGTCACAAATCAAACCTCAGTAAATTTAAGAAAACTGATCATATCAAGCATCTTTGCCAACCACAATGCTATGGGACTAGATATCAATTACAAGAAAAAATCTGTAAAAAACATGAACACACGGAGATTAAACAACATGTTTCTAAACAGCTAACAGGTTACTGAAGAAATCAAAAGGGAAATCAAAAAATTTCTAGAAACAAATGACAATGAATATATGACAATTCAAAACCTATGGGGTGCAGAGAAAGCAGTTCTAAGAGGGAAGTTTATAGCAATACAATCATATCTCAAGAAATAAGAAAAAAAATCGAACAGACAAAATAACTTTACACTTAAAACAACCGGAAAAAGAAGAATGAAAAAAACCCCAACATTAGTAATGAAGGGAAGAAATTATAAAGATCTGAGCAGAAATAAATGAAAAAGAAATGAAAGAAATAATAGTAAAGATTAATAACACTAAAAGCTGGTTCTTTAAGGAGATAAACAAAATTGATAAATCTTTAGCCAGACTCATCACGAATAAAAGAGAGAAGAATCAAATCAACAAAATTAGAAATGAAAAAGGAGAGGCTAAACAACAGACAATGCAGAAATACAAAGGATTATAAGACTATTATGGCAATAAATTGGATAACTTGGAAGAAACGGACAGATTCTTAGAAAAGTTCAATCTTCTAAGACTGAACCAGGAAGAAATAGAAATGATGAACAACTACAAGCACTGAAATTGAAGCTGTGATCAAAAATCTCCCAGTAAACAAAAGCCCAGGACCAGATGGCTTCACAGGAGAGTTCTATCAAACATTTAGAGAAGAGCTAGAGCTAATGCCTATACTTCTAAAACTCTCTCAAAAAAATTGCAGAGGATAGAACACTTCCAAACTCATTCTATGAGGCCACCATCACCCTTATACCAAAACCAGAGAAAGACAACACACAAAAATAAAACTATAGGCCGATATCACCGATGAACATAGACGCAAAAATCTTCAACAAAATTTTAGCGAACTGAATTCAGCAACACATCTAAAAGCTCATACACCATGATCAAGTTGGGTTTACTCCAGAAATGCAAGGATTCTTCAATATACACAAATCAATCAATGTGATATAATATATTAACAAATTGAAAGATAAAAACCATGTGGTAATCTCAATATACACAGAAAAACCCTTTGACAAAATTCAGCATCCATTTATGATTAAAACTCTTCAAATAATGGGCATAGAAGGAACCTACCTCAACATGGTAAAGGCCATATATGATAAGCCTACAGCAAACATTATTCTCAATGGTGAAAATCTGAAAGTATTCCCCCTCAGATCAGGAATAAAACAAAGGTGTCCACTTTCACCACTATTATTCAACATATAGTTCTGGAAGTCCTAGTTACAACAATCAGAGAAGACACAAAAAAGGAATCCCGATCAGAAAAAAAGAAGTAAAGCTCTCACTGTTTGCAGATGACATGATACTGTACATAGAAAATCCTAAAGATAGTATCAGAAAATTATTAGAGCCAATCAGTGAATTTAGCAAAGTTGCAGGATACAAAATCAATACACAGAAATCACTTGCATTTCTATATACTAACAATGAAAAATCAGAAAGAGAAATTAAGGAATCAATCTTATTCACCATTGCAACAAAAATAATTAAATATCTAGGAATAAACTTACCTAAGGAGACCAAAGAACTGTACACAGAAAATTACAAGACACTGATGAAAGAAATCAAAGATGACATAAACAGATGGAGAGATATTCCATGTTCCTGGGTAGGAAGAATCAATATTGTGAAAATGACTATACTACCAAATGCAATCTACAGATTGAGTGTGACCCCTATCAAATTAAAAATGGCATTTTTCACAGAACTAGAACAAAAAATTAAATAATTCATATGGAAACAGAAAAGACCCTGAATAGCCAAAGCAGTCTTGGGAAAGAAGAATGGAGCTGGAGGAATCAGCCTTCCTGACTTCAGATTATACTACAAAGCCACGGTCATCAAGACAGTATGGGACTGGCACAAAAACAGAATTATAGACCAATGGAACAAAATAGAAAGAACAGAAATAAACCCATGCACCTATGGGTACCTTATTTTTGACAAAGGAGGCAAGATTATACAATGGGGCAAAGACAGCCTCTTCAATAAATGGTGTTGGGAAAACTGGGCAGCTGTGGGTAAGAAAATGAAATTAGAACACTTCTTAACACCATACACAAAAATAAAATATATATGGATTAAAGACCTAAATGTAAGACCAGAAACTATAAAACTCTTAGAGGAAAACATAGGCAGAACACTCGACATAAATCAAAGCAAGATCCTCTACAACCCACCTCCTAGAGTAACAGAAATAAAAACAAAAGTAAACAAGTGGGACCTGATTAAACTTAAAAGCTTTTGCACATCAAAGGAAACTATAAGCAAGATGAAAAACAATTCTCAGAATGGGAGAAAATAATAGCAAATGAAACACCTGATAAAGGATTAATTTCCAAAATATACAAGCAGGTCATACAACCCAATGCCAGAAAAACAAACAACCCAACCAAAAAGTGGGGAAAAGACCTGGGCTTCCTGTAGGAGATGTCTGAATGCTTCTTTTTCTCTGTTGGAGGTTCTTTTGTGGCTCCTCTGAGACCCACCCCCCAGTGGTCTCAGGACCTCCATATTGTAACATCCCCTGTCATGGGTGATACTTTCTCCAGCTTATCTTTCAGGACAATGTTAGGATCTGGCTTACTTCAATGACATTTGTTTGGTCCACCAGAGCTGGGCTCTGCATCCAGGTTCTACCAAACTCTGGAAACACAAGTTGGTCTTTCCTACCACTCCACCCTTCTCTCTCTACTCACCTAGCTGCCAAAGGCCACTGTGCCAGATACCACTGCCACACTGCTCCAGGGTGCATCTCATACCTAGGCTCTCTGCCCTCTGAACTCCAGGGATTCACTAGGTTCTCTCAAGGACTTTTCTACTTCACTCTTGTATTATACCAGGATGAATCAAGGGGTTTATCCACTTAGAAAGGGGCATACAATGGGAGAATGAGATGTCTGTTTACCTTTCCTTTTGAGTATGCCACCTCCAAAGAATGTTCAAACTACCACACAATTGCACTCATCTCACTCTAGCAAAGTAATGCTCAAAATTCTCTAAGCCAGGCTTCAACAGTATGTGAACTGTGAATGTCCAGATGTTCAAGCTGGATTTAGAAAAGGCATAGGAACCAGAGATCAGATTGCCAACATCCGTTGAATTATCGAAAAAGCAAGAGAGTTCCAGAAAAAAATCTACTTCTGCTTTACTGACTATGCCAAGGCCTTTGACTGTGTAGTTCACAAAAAGCTGTGGAAAATTCTTCAAGAGATGGGAATATCAGACCACTTGACCTGCCTCCTGAGAAATCTGTATGCAGGTCAAGAGGCAACAGTTAGAGCTGGACATGGAACAAAGGACTGGTTCCAAATTGGGAAAGGAGGAGGACATCAAGGCTGTATATTGTCACCCTGCTTATTTAACTTACATGCAGAGTACATCATGTGAAATGCTGGGCTGGATGAAGCACAAGCTGGAATCAAGGCTGTTGGGAGAAATATCAATAACCTCAGATATGCAGATGACACTAGCCTTATGGCAGAAAGCAAAGAAGAACTAGAGAGTCTCTTGATGAAAATGAAAGAGGAGAGTGAAAAAGTTGGTTTAAAACTCAACATTCAGAAAACTAAGATCATGACATCAGGTCCAATCACTTCATGGCAAATAGATGGGAAAGCAATGGAAACAGTGATAGACTGTATTTTGGGGGGTTCCAAAATCACTGCAGATGGTGACTGCAGCCATGAAATTAAAAGACAGTTGCTCCTAGGCAGAAAAGCTATGACCAACCTAGATAGCTTATAAAAAAGCAGAGACATTACTTTGCCAACAAAGGCCCATCTACTCAAAGCTATGGTTTTTTCCAGTAGTCACGTATGGATGTGAGAATCGAAGAGTTGATGCTTTTGAACTGTGGTGTTGAAAAAGACTCTTGAGAATCCCTTTGACTGCAAGAAGATCCAACCAATCAATCCTAAAGGAAATCAGTCCTGAATATTCATTTGAAGGACTGATGCTGAAGCTGAAACTCCAATACTTTGGCCACCTAATGTGAAGAACTGACTCATTGGAAATGACCCTGATGCTGGGAAAGATTGAAGGCGGGAAGAGAAGCAGATGACAGAGAATAACACGGTTGGAGGGAATCTCCAACTTGATAGATATGAGGTTGGGTAAGCTCTGGGAGTTGGTGATGGACAGGGAAGCATGGTGTGCTGCAGTCCATGGGGTTGCAAAGAGTTGGACACGACTGAGAGACTGAACTGAACAGATGCCACCTTCATCAGTCCATCCAAAGATTGTTCTTGCTCCCATCACTAGGAATTCATCTTGCTAAAACCCCTAGGGAATTTCTAATGAAACTCTATCCTGATCTTCTATAGATTTTTAGAAGTGATGACTTCCAGAGTAGTTATGGTAAGTCCTGTTATGCTGAGTCCTTAAGATCAGAGACATAGTACTTTTCATCCATTGACCTCAGACTTGGGACCTCAGCTGAAGACTCAAGAATATAGTAGAAGTCTTATTTGCTACTCTTTTATATAACTAAATATATGCCTAAATTATGTTTATGTGAAAATAAGCACATTATGTTGGAGAAGGAAATGGCAACACACTCCAGTAAACTTGCCTAGAGAATCCCATGGACAGAAGACCCTGGAAGGCTACAGTCCATGAGGTAACGTAGAGTTGGACACGACTGAGTGGACAAGCACAATCAGCACAGGCCTAAATATGAATATGAGTTAAAGGTTCTCCAGTAGGAGTGTGGGCTCTGGAGCCAGAGAGGCAAGATCCAAATTCAGAGTCTGCTGCTTCTTAGATACATGATGGAAACACCCAGTACTTCACTTCCTTGAACTGAAAAATGGAGTGCTATTTTTTCCCACCTTCTGTGAGACAATACTGTGATAAATAAATGAATAATGAATGTAAAGAGCTTAGGTTATTGCTTGACCATAGTAATATTAGCTACTATTGTTGTTCAGTTGCTAAGCTGTGTCCTATTCTTTGTGACCTCATGGACTACAGTGTGCCAGGCTTCCCTGTCCTTCACTATATCCCAGAGTTTGCTCAAATTTGTGTCCATTGAAGTCAGTGATGCTATCTAACCATTTCATCCTCTGCCACCCCCTTCTCCTTTTGCCTATAATCTTTCCCAGCATAAGGGTCTTTACCAATGAGTCAGCTCTTTGCATCAAGTGGCTGAAGTATTTGAGCTTCAGCATCAGTCCTTCCAATGAATATTCAGGGTTGAATT
Organism: Redunca redunca; assembly: GCA_006410935.1. Lineage (NCBI taxonomy): Eukaryota > Metazoa > Chordata > Mammalia > Artiodactyla > Bovidae > Redunca > Redunca redunca. The sequence goes on along the minus strand of SJYQ01001724.1, from coordinate 573,461 downwards.
CCTTTAGGATTGACTGGTTTGATCTCCTGGCTGTCCAAGGGACTCTCAAGAGTCTTCTCCAGCACTACAGTTTGATAGCATCAATTCTTTGGCACTCAGCCCCCATTATCATCCAACTCTTGTATCTGTACATGACTACAGGAAAAGCCATAGCTTTGACTATACAGACCTTTGTCAGCAAAGCGATATCTCTGCTTTTTAATACACTGTTTACCATAACTTTCCTTCCAAAGAGCAAGCATCATGGCTATAGCCACTGTGATAGCAGACTCCAGTGATTTTGGAGTCCAAGAAAACGAAATCTGTCACTGCTTCCACTTTTCCTCCTATTTGCTATGATAAGACCTACTGTTACTTTTTTCTATTTTTGGTATTCTCCCAAATTCTTCTTATAGTGGTCTTTGTTACTTGCTACTCTCACATTACAATAATGGAATAATAGCAAAGATTATTATGACAGAATTTGTCTCAAATATCTGAGTTAAAAATATGTTCCTAAGTTTTTACAATAGATCCATTTCAGTTTGGTCAAAATTGTTAAGATCAACAATGGATCCAGTCTCTTAACTAAGGGTGAATTTTGTTCACTGAGTCAATGAATTGGAATTAGGCAGTATTTAAAATTATGGTATTTTAAATTAATGAAATTACATTAATATGGAATTAATGTATCAGGGTTTATTGCTTTCAAGAATGGATAAGAGATTGCTGGGCTAGGGATGAAGAGACCTGAGTTCTATTCATCGGTCTATGATTAACAAAGTGTATGAATACAGACAACTCACTTTATTCCCCAGGCCTTGGTTTCCACATTAGACTAATGAAGGGTTGCACTAGACAAGAAGACAGTATGGGGAAGAGAGTAGACTCTGGTGACAGAAAGAGCTAAACCAATATGAACCCTGATACTTACCAGATCTGTACTCATTAGCAAGTTATTTCATCTCTCTAAGTATAGTTCCCTTTGTACAAAGAGAAAGTGCCTGTCTCCTATGGTTGTTGTAAAGATTAGAGAGTTCATCTAAAGTGCTGAGCCCAGAACATGGCACATAATACATATCCCAGAATGTTATTTTAATAATGACTAACTACTGTTATTTCTGGTTTCATGATTAAGTCCTTGGATCATCAACTGAGGATGTGAAATTTGTGTCTGTACTGACTGCATTCCTGGAGGTCAGCCCTCTGTCATTTGGCTACTGTTTCCTACTTTCTCCTGACACAATAGTTAAATATGATGATCTCCTTTTAGTAAGTATACCTGGATCTCTTTTAAATCATATTCTTTAGTAATAAACTAAAAGTACATGTATGTCTTTCCACATGCAATTTGCCAGTAAGTAATCTACCATTTTAATTTATACTGATGTGTGTGCATGCCTAGTCGTTCAATTGCATCTGACTCTTTGCAACCCTATGGACTGTAGCCTGCCAGGCTCCTCTGTCCATGAGATTCTCCATGCAAGAACACTGGAGTGGGTTGTCATGCCCTCCTCCAGGGGATTGTCCCAACCCAGAGATCAAACCTAGGTCTCCCACATTGCAGGTGGACTCTTTACCATCTGAGCTACCAGGGAAGGCACTTTACACTGGTATTTTATACCGATCTTTTTCCGCTGATACTCTATACTAATTTCTTTTGGTCTTGAAGACAAATGACCAATGTTTTGTTTTCACAGTATATTGAATAAATCCATCCCATAGAAAAACCCATAGCAGTGATTTAAATAAATATTTATCAACATTTATTGTCTGCTATGTGCTTGGCCCTGTTAGATCCTGGGGCACAGTGTCAGAAAGGCATATATCTGGCCTCAAATAGACTTACAGCGATTAATTCCTAGAAATATGAGAACTTTGGTGTGCCTTCCAAAAGGTTGTGTATGCATGTATTTAAATAGGTCTTTAAGGCTGGCAGAAATAATTTCCAATAGGTGATATAATCTTAGGAATATTTTAGAAGGTCATTTTATTTTCCCTCAATGGATTCTAGTGGTTAAGAACCCACCTGCCAATGCAAGAGACATAACAGACACAGGTTCAATCCCTGGGTTGGGAAGATTCCCTGGAGGAGGGCATGGCAACCCCACTCCAGTATTCTTGCCTGGAGAATCCCATGGAGAGCAGTCTGGTGGGCTATAGTCCATAGGGTCACACAGAGTTGGACATGATTGAAGCGACTTAGCACCCACCCAATATTTTCTTCTACTAGGTGACTAGGTCCTGCTGAAGAAAGTGGCCTAAACATGGCTTTGGTGCCACCATAGACTCCTCTCCAGCCTTAGGTGGCTTCTCAGTGCTTCTTGGCTATCCTTAAATATCTCCCCCAGAATCTCCTTCTGCCCTCATCAGAACCAAAACCTTTCAGACTTTCTCAACTTACCTGACACCTCTCATCTGCTTTCTGACCTTCCTTTTTAGAAGGTGACTTAGGTTACTTACCTTAGGGTGAAAGTCCAAGTCTGAACATAGAATTCTCTTAACGTCCTGCCACCACATTGAGATGTTAATTTGGGTTATAACCTACCCTTTACCAGCTGGGTATCTCTTTCTGCCCATGGCCAGTCCACATGCTTCTTCCCAGGATACTATTCCCTCCCTCCTCTGACTTCTCTCAGTCTTCAAATGTTTGCTCCCTACTAGCTCCACCCTGTTAGTGTTTGAACATACTCAAGACACTTCTGCCTTTAAAATGTTTAGAAAACAAAGCCCTTTTCAAGCATATGTCTCTCAGATGCCATTCTCTCTCTGCAAAGAAGTTATTTGAACTTCATTCTGAACTCACTGTCTGCACCTCCTCACCCCTGCTCCACATTAATCCTACTCCAGTTTTATATCAGTGGCTCCATGAAGGTCGTCGATGATTTCCTTTCTATGAAATCCAATAGATATTTATCACTCCTCATTTTATTTGACCTTCTTACTTGACTACACCTGTCCTTCTGGAAATACTTTGGTTCTTAAGGAATCTAATTTTGAATCCTATTTCAACATTCTGTCCTGATATTTTAAGCATTTTGAACCATCCCAACAGCTCTTTATTCCAATTCCAACTGTGATGAACCAAATGTGCAGATGTGGGCGTATCTCTATGCTTGTTACTATATTAAAAAAAAGATATGGTGGCAGAGCAGAGCGATTGAAAGAAAGAGATTGGGAGAGGAAAACAGAGAGAGAGGGTGAGAGGTGATAGATGTTTTCAATATGCTTTGAGAAATGTTGGGCCAGATTTTGAGAAAAGAGGTTTCTGGGGATCTCTGGTTACATGGCACTCAGGCATTACTCTGGAAAAAATAAAACCCTGAGTATTGTTTTAACTCAAAAGAGAGACAAAGTGAGAGGGAATTTAAATAAATTCACATGTGGGGCTTTGTAATAATAAGTGCAAAATCATGCCTGCCTGTTCTTACTGATTAGTCATAGATGTGGTTTCCATGGTGATTTCACACATAGGCAGAGCTCACCACCCTGCTCCTCCTATCTTCTTTCTGGCTTACATTAAATGAGACAAAGCCCTATCAAGAATAATTAACAAATATTTCAGTGCTTTAAGCTCTGATCCAAATTGTGGAAAACCACTGTCAAAAATAGGTAACTTAGCTTACCCTTCCTTACTTTGTATCCATAAACAGGGATCTAGGTATTTTCCAAATTTCCAGCTTCATATGGCTCAAGCTCAGCACGCATGTTAGAATTCTTGTTTACTTCTGGAAGAAGGGAGAAAACGACGGAAAGAGATGATATCTGGTTTGCGTTTCAGCAGCATTTCTGTTATGGATACTACAAACTTTGTGTGTTCTCAGAATTACCTCAAAGGTAATGGGAAGTTACAATAGCACCTATTTGTATTTATCTAAAGCTACATAAGGCCTGGCGTGCTGCGATTCATGGGGTCGCAAAGAGTCGGACACAACTGAGCAACTGAACTGAACTGAAAGCCACATAAGTGAAAAAAAGCTATATAAAGAATCGCTTAGGAAGATATACGTTTAAAGTGATTCCTAAGAGTTCATTTAATTTAGCTGTGGATGACAGAAGATGGCTTTATCTTTTAATTATATACATTGGATAATTTTGGTCAAGCAGATTATGTGGTAGATAGATAGGTTATGCTCACAGTTCTAAAAACAAGAATATTTTCACCTAAAATATCAAAACAAAACATATTTGCTTTTACTGCAATATGTGATAGGGACTATTAATGTTTCTTAAAACAGATTGAAATAATTTTTAAAGAATTTTTCTTGGAGCGAGCCACTACAAAAGAAATTTTAAGGTCCCCAGTGGAGGCCTTAACATGTATTTGAATTTCCGATACATTCACTATTCAACTGAGAGTAAGTATGGTAAAATATGTAACTTGGACAATGGGTTAATAAAATGTATGTAGCAATGAAACAGGTAAAATGATTTTCTTATATGGCTCATAATTGGGCTCTGAAACCTACACTTTTCCAAGCATTTTTCATGCATTTGCAGACAAAATTAGGAAAAAGCAAACAACCAGAAAATAATATGGAATTATACTTGCTTCATAATGTCTTTCTTAAATTTTCTGTGAAAACATCATACTTTTATGTGAAATACATTTTCTGTCTCAGTTTACACAGGTGAGTACATGAAATAAAGGAGACCCCACATTTCTGTTGAGTCTATTTCAGTTTTTATTACCCTTATAGTTAAAGGAGTTCTTTTTATATTTGTGTGCAGTGTAAAAGGATGGAATTAAAAAAATCAGTGTGCATAAATCTTATTTCTATAAAACATCTCAAAAATGGTTGTGAAATACATTCTTTTCGCTTCAGTGTGTTTGTGAAACTTGGTTGACTACATGTAATTCATCTGAGCTGCACAGACCTGCACTGGATGGCAAAATACTGGTTTCAGCTTTTGGTTCCCATCATATTTTGTTTCATAAAGGAGTAAAGAATTTCTTCAAGTTCTGTATTATATCCCCAAATACATTGCCCATTTTTGCTACTCTTCCTTTCAAATGAAGATCTAATATCCATATTGACTTATTTCAGCCCATAAAATCTTCCACTCCCTGGTGATTGTGTTTTTTATACTTTATTTCAAGTCATAAAATTACAGAGACATAAAATGTTAGGCTTGTAAATGGTCACCAAAATTATCCAGTCCTGTCTTCATAATTTATTGATAAGAAAACACACTGAGACCTCAAAAGGCTAAGTAAAGAGATTTGACATGTTTGCTCTTTTTTTGTGACATTGTCCTAGAGTATCTAATTAGTCCACATTTTTATTAAATAAATGGTTGTAATTTTTGAAAAATGTGACAATGTATGTCAAAATGAAATGCCTGGGTGGATTTTTGCTCAGTGTCATTTTCTCCTGAGTGCGGGCATGTACTTGGCTTTTTGCAAACACGCTGGTTGAATCTTATATTTAAACACTCGGTCATCATCTTGTTACCCTGATGGGTTTCCAGGCACCTCCCCAGCTAGAACAGAGTTGTATTATTAGCTCCTCCCTTGCTTCCAGAGTTTTCTAATTCAAGGTGGGCTGGGTAAGAGCACTCTTTCTTCTTCTGCCCTTGGGAAGATAACATCCTTTCCTTCATTGGTTTGCTGAAGGCTCCTTGCCTTATTTTCACTCCATCCTGGTGGCATTTCAGCTTATTTGGCATTCAATCCTGGTGGCTCAGATGGTAAAACGTCTGCCTACAATGCAAGAGACCTGGGTTTGATCCCTGGGTCAGGAAGATCCCCTGGAGAAGGAAATGGCAACCCACTCCACTATTCTTGCCTGGAGAATCCCATGGAACCTGGTGGGCTATAGCCTATGGGGTCGCAAAGAGTCGGATACGACTGAGAAACTAGTACATGTCACTGGGGTAAACTTCAAGCATGGCTCCTGCATTTTCTGATCTTCTGCCATTTTTTTCCCCTGGTGAAAAACTACTGGTTGTGTGCCACAGTGCTCATTTCCAATTTAACACCTCGTTAGAGGAAATCTATTTTTACTTTTTCTAAATGTAGTATACCTTTGCTCTCTACTGTAGGCTTTTAAATAAACCTTAGTGAAAAGATTTTTTCCTGATATTTTCTATCCCAATAGATTGCTAGAATTTTGTCTTATTAGCAAAATGAAATGAACAATATATTATTGAATTAAGTCCAGAAGGAAGCACTTTGTTTATATGTATCTTTATACTATAAACAATGAAGAACTTGCTTTCAATAATTTTTGACCAAAAGACCAACTTTCAGGAGCAATACACATCAATTCATAATACTTTGCAGAATTCCAATTATAAAGGCCATTTAAANTTAAATTATGTCTGGAATTAAATATTTATCTTAAAAGATTATTTTAATATTTAATTACCTGAAGTTATTTCAAATTTTTTCCATATAGCAAAAAAATAGTGGTTTCTTTATAGTAACATGTTACTCTAAAAATGTCTATTATAGAATGTATTGCATCACATATACACAGAAAAATGATACATATCATTATGATATGAAAGTACACAAGATTTCAGATATATGAAATTTCACAAACTACCTGTACAATTAGAACAAAGATCAAGAAATAAAAAAGCACTAACATCTTAGAAGCTCACCCATCTTTACTTCAATCTTTATTCTCCCCATCCTGAAAATTAGCCACTTCTGATAAAATTGACTAGTTGGCCTGCTTTTGTATATTGCAAATAGATTGAATCATTTTGTATGTACTAGTTTTGGGAGGAGGAGGCACTAAGTCTTTATCTAAATATTTTTTCAGTGAGATTCATTTGTATTGTTGCATGTAGTTGTAGATTATACATCCTCATTCTGTCTAGCGTTCCACTATGTACATATATCACAATCTGTTGATCTATTTTACTGTTGATTGATTTTTGTGATATTTTCTCATTTTTGCCTATTGCAAAAACAGTGCTGTTGTGAACATTTTTGTACACATCTCTTATGTCTCTTCTTGAACTCACTAATGCGTTTCTTGTGAGGACTACTCAAGAGTTATATACCATGCGTATGTTCAGCACTTTCTAAAGTGGTCATAGTGCTTTGCACCCCCAGCAGTGTCTGAGTATATTAAGTACCATTTGGTACTTTTCATCTTTTAAATCTGTCCATTCTGTGGGTATGTAATAAAATGTGTAATTTTAAAATTGTGTGTATTTTTATTTCATTCTGTATTTTCTTGTTGACTAATGATGTTGAGCACATTTTCCTACATTTATTGGCTATTTTGATATACTGGTTTTTTTTTTAATTTTTATTTTTACTTTATTTTTGCTTTACAATACTGTACCGGTTTTGCCATACATTGACATGAATCCTCCATGGGGGTACATGAGTTCCCAATCCTGAACTCCCCTCCCACCTCCCATCCCATATCATCTCTCTGGATCATCCCTGTGCACCAGCCCCAAGCCTCCTGTATCCTGTATTGAACATAGTCTGGCGGTTCATTTCTTACCTGATAGTATACATGTTTCAATGCCATTCTCCCAAATCATCCCACCCTCTCCCTCTCCCTCTCCCACAGAGTCCAAAAGTCCGTTCTATACATCTGTGTCTCTTTTGCTGTCTCACATACAGGGTTATCATTACCATCTTTCTAAATTCCATATATATGTGTTAGTATACTGTATTGCTGTTTTTCTTTCTGGCTTACTTCACTCTGTGTAATAGGCTCCAGTTTCATCCAACTCATTAGAACTGATTCAAATGTATTCTTTTTAATGGCTGAGTAATACTCCATTGTGCATATGTACCACAGCTTTCTTATCCATTTATCTGCTGATGGACATCTAGGTTGTTTTCCATGTCCTGGCTATTATAAACAGTGCTGCAATGAACATTGGGGTACACGTGTCTATTTCATTTCTGGTTTCCTTGGTGTGTATGCCCAACAGTGGGATTGCTGGGTCATAAGGCAGTTCTATTTTCAGTTTTTTAAGGAATTTCCACGCTATTCTCCACAGTGGCTGTACTAGTTTGCATTCCCACCAACAGTGTAAGAGGATTTCCTTTTCTCCACACCCTCTCCAGCATTTATTGCTTATAGACTTTTGGATTGCAGCCATTCTGACTGGTGTGAAATGGTACCTCATTGTGGTTTTGATTTGCATTTCTCTGATAATGAGTGATGTAGAGCATCTTTTCATGTGTTTGTTAGTCATCCGTATGTCTTCTTTGGAGAAATGTCTATTTAGTTCTTTGGCCCATTTTTTGATTGGGTTATTTTTCTGGATTGAGTTGCATAAGTTGCTTGTATATTTTTGAGATTAGTTGTTTGTCAGTTGCTTCATTTGCTATTATTTTCTCCCATTCCGAAGGCTATCTTTTCACCTTGCTTATAGTTTCCTTTGTTGTGCAGAAGCTTTTAATTTTAATTAGATCCCATTTGTTTATTTTTGCTTTTATTTCCAGTATTCTGGGAGCAAACATTATCGTCAATGGTGAGAAACTGAAAGTATTTCCCTTAAAGTCAGGAATAAGACAAGGGTGCCCACTTTCACCACTACTATTCAACATAGTTTTGGAAGTTCTGGCCACAGCAATCAGAGCAGAAAAAGAAATAAAAGGAGTCCAAATTGGAAAAGAAGAAGTAAAACTCTCACTGTTTGCAGATGACATGATCCTCTACATATTCTGATATACTGTTTAACCAAATATATTTTAAATATTTTGATTATTTTTATATTTGGTTGTCTATTTTTTTATTTCAAGTTTTTTCTAATATATTCTGGTTACAAATTTTTGTCAGATAAATGTACTATAAATAACTTCTTCCATACTTTTCATTCTCTTAATAGTGTCTCCAACAGAAGTTCTTAATTTCATTGTAATTCCAAGCAAAATGTTTACCTGTATTTATTTAGAACAAGTCCTTTGTCACATACATGATTTGCAAAGCATGTCTTCCACAGTCTTTATTTTTCTAATGGTATCTTTTGATTAATGAAAGTTCTTAACTTTACTACAGTCATTTTTTATTGACACTTTTGTATCCTTTGTAAAAAAAAGTTGGGGTATAGTTCCTTTATAATATTGTGTTAGTTTCTGCTGCACATCAAAGTGAATCAGCTATATACATATACCCCACTCCTCATTTTCCTCTCAATGATTCTTTTATGATCACCTTCCTTTCTTGTTTCACTCCCTTCCTGATGTGACTGGTGATAGAAGCAAGATCCGATGCTATAAAGAGCAATATTGCATAGGCACCTGGAATGTCAGGTCCATGAATTAAGGCAAATTGGAAGTGGTCAAACAGGAGATGGCAAGAGTGAACGTCAACATTCTAGGAATCAGCGAACTAAAATGGACTGGAATGGGTGAATTTAACTCAGATGGCCATTATATCTACTACTGCGGGCACGAATCCTTCAGAAGAAATGGAGTAGCCATCATGGTCAACAAAAGAGTCCAAAATGCAGTACTTGGATACAATCTCAAAAACGACAGAATGATCTCTGTTCGTCTCCAGGGCAAACCATTCAATACCACAGTTATCTAAGTCTATGCCCCAACCAGTAATGCTGAAGAAGCTGAAGTTAAACAGTTTTATGAAGACCTACAAGACCTTTTAGAACTAACGCCCCAAAAAGATGTTCTTTTCATTATAGGGGACTGGAATGCTAAAGTAGGAAGTCAAGAAAAACCTGGAGTAACAGGCAAATTTGGCCTTGGAATGCAGAATGAAGCAGGGCAAAGACTAATAGAGTTTTGCCAGGATAATGCACTGGTCATAGCAAACACCTTCTTCCAACAACACAAGAGAAGACTCTACACATGGACATCACCGAAATCAGATTGATTATATTCTTTGCAGCCAAAGATGGAGAAGCTCTATACAGTCAACAAAAACAAGACCGGGAGCTGACTGTGGCTCAGATCATGAACTCCTTATTGCCAAATTCAGACTGAAAGTGAAGAAAGTAGGGAAAACCGCTAGACCATTCAGGTATGACCTCAATCAAATCCCTTATGATTATACAGTGGAAGTGAGAAATAGATTTAAGGGCCTAGATCTGATAGATAGAGTGCCTGATGAACTATGGAATGAGGTTCGTGACATTGTACAGGAGATAGGGATCAAGACCATCCCCATGGAAAAGAAATGCAAAAAAGCAAAATGGCTGTCTGGGGAAGCCTTACAAATAGCTGTGAAAAGAAGAGAGGTGAAAAGCCAAGGAGAAAAGGAAAGATATAAGCATCTGAATGCAGAGTTCCAAAGAATAGCAAGAAGAGATAAGAAAGCCTTCTTCAGCGATCAATGCAAAGAAATAGAGGAAAACAACAGAATGGGAAAGACTAGAGATCTCTTCAAGAAAATTAGAGATACCAAGGGAACATTTCATGCAAAGATGGGCTCGATAAAGGACAGAAATGGTCTGGACCTAACAGAAACAGAAGATATTAAGAAGAGATGGCAAGAATACATGGAAGAACTGTACAAAAAGGATCTTCATGACCCGGATAGTCATGATGGTGTGATCACTCATCTAGAGCCAGACATCCTGGAATGTGAAGTCAAGTGGGCCTTAGAAAGCATCACTATGAACAAAGCTAGTGGAGGTGATGGAATTCCAGTAGACCTATTTCAAATCCTGAAAGATGACGCTGTGAAAGTGCTGCACTCAATATGCCAGCAAATTTGGAAAACTCAGCAGTGGCCACCGGACTGGAAAAGGTCAGTTTTCATTCCAATCCCAAAGAAAGCCAATGCAAAAGAATGCTCAAACTACCACACAGTTGCACTCATCTCACATGCTAGTAAAGTAATGGTCAAAATTCTCCAAGCCAGGCTTCAGCAATATGTGAATCGTGAACTCCCTGAGGTTCAAGCTGGTTTTAGAAAAGGCAGAGGAACCAGAGATCAAATTGCCAACATCTGCTGGATCATGGAAAAAGCAAGAGAGTTCCAGATAAACATCTACTTCTGCTTTATTGAGTATGCCAAAGCCTTTGACTGCGTGGATCACAATAAACTGTGGAAAATTCTGAAAGAGATGGGAATACCAGACCACCTGATCTGCCTCTTAATAAACCTGTATGCAGGTCAGGAAGCAACAGTTAGAACTGGACATGGAACAACAGACTGGCTCCAAATAGGAAAAGGAGTCCGTCAAGGCTGCATATTGTCACCCTGCTTATTTAACTTCTATGCAGAGTACATCATGAGAAATGCTGGACTGGAAGAAACACAAGCTGGAATCAAGATTGCTGGGAGAAATATCAATAACCTGAGATATGCAGATGACACCACCCTTATGGCAGAAAGTGAAGAGGAGCTAAAAAGCCTCTTGATGAAAGTGAAAGAGGAGAGTGAAAAAGTTGGCTTCAAGCTCAACATTCAGAAAATGAAGATCATGGCATCTGGTCCCATCACTTCATGGCAAATAGATGGGGAAATAGTGGAAACAGTGTCAGACCTAATTTTGGGGGGCTCCAAAATCACTGCAGATTTTGACTGCAGCCATGAAATTAAAAGATGCTTACTCCTTGGAAGAAGAGTTATGACCAACCTAGATAGCATGTTGAAAAGCAGAGACATTACTTTGCCGACTAAGGTCCGTCTAGTCAAGGCTATGGTTTTTCCAGTGGTCATGTATGGATGTGAGAGTTGGACTGTGAAGGAGGCTGAGTGCTGAAGAATTGATGCTTTTTAACTGTGGTGTTGGAGAAGACTCTTGAGAGTCCCTTGGACTGCAAGGAGATCCAACTAGTCCCTTCTGAAGGAGATTAGCCCTGGGATTTCTTTGGAAAGAATGATGCTGAAGCTGAAACTCCAGTACTTTGGCCACCTCATGTGAAGAGTTGACTCATTGGAAGACTGTGATGCTGGGAGGGATTGAGGGCAGGAGGAGAAGGGGACGACAGAGGATGAGATGGCTGGATGCCATCACCGACTTGATGGATGTGAGTCTGAGTGAACTTCGGGAGTTGGTGATGGACAGGGAGCCCTGGCATGCTGCGATTCATGGGGTTGCAAAGAATCAGACACAACTGAGCGACTGAACTGAACTGACCTAAACCACACTGTTAGTAGGAATGTAAATTGATACAATCACTATGGAGGACAGTACGAAGGTTCCTTAGAAAGCTAAAAATAAAACTACCATAGGACCCAACAATCTCATTACTGGGCATAAACCCTAGGAAAGCCATGATTCAGAAAGACACATACACCCCAGGGTTCTTTGCAGCACTATTTATAGTTACCAGGACATGGAAGCAACCTAAATGTTCATCAACAGAGGAATGAAGTATATGTGGTATAATGCATATAATGGAATACTCTTCAGCCATAAAAGGGAACAAAATTGGGTCATTTGTAGAGATGTGCATAGAACTAGAGGCTGTCATACAAAGTGAAATAAGTCAGAAAGAGAAAAACAAATATTCTATATTAACACATATATGTGGAATCCTTTTAAAGAAAGTTTGCTGATCCCAAGGTCACATATATATTATGTTTTCTTTAAAAGTCTACTGCTTTATCTTTCACATTTAGATATGCAGTAAATCTGGAATTGATTTTTGGATCTGTTGTGAGATAGAGAATCCTCTTTTAATTATTGCTATTTAAGGGATACATGCCCATTGTAGCTAAAATTAAGTATACATATTAATTATTCTCTACCATCCAAGAATACCATCACTGACACTAGTGTCTATCTTTCCATATACTTCTTTTGCTATCATTTCTTAGTTTTATTACTTAGTGATACTGTTGTAAAAGTTATTATTATTTTTTATTCCTCTCATTTATGAACCAGAAATAAGATATCTAGTTCCCCCCCCCCCCACCTTGGAACCTCTCCCTTATCACCCAAGACAAAAAACAAATCNAAGCATCTTTAATTTTTCTGCTTTTGTTATTTTTTTATTTTAGTAGACTGTGATCAAAGAATGCTGTTGCTGTCAGAACTATTTTTATTTATTGGAACTTACGCACGTTACATGCTTATACAAAAGTCATATTTCAAGATACAACTATTTTATTACTTATGTTATTTAGGTCTTCTGTATTCTCACTTATGTTCTTGCCCTCTGCTATGTCATGAACTGATGGATGTGTTTTAAAAACTCCTGCAATTAATCTGTTCTTTCTTGTATCTGCTTTTAATTCAATTTCTACTATGTGGTATTTGTTTCTATGCAATATGGCTTTATATTTAAAACTGTGACGTATTTGTATTTTATTTTTCATCTTTGTTGTTCAGTCGCTTAGTCATGTCCAGTTGTTTTGCGACCCCATGGACTGCAGCATGTCAGGCTTCCCTGTCCTTCACTATCTCCGAAGCTTGTTCAAACTCATGTCCATTGAGTTGGTGATGCCATCCACCCATCTCATCCTCTGTCATCCCCTTCTCCACCTGCCCTCAATCTTTCCCAGCATCAGGGTCTTTTCCAATGAGTCGGCTCTTCGCGTCAAGTGGCCCAAGTATTGGAGCTTCAGCTTCAGCATTAGTCCTTCCAATAAATATTCAGTGTTGATTTCCTTTAGGATTGACTGGTTTGATCTCCTTACAGTCCAAGAGACTCTCAAGAGTCTTCTCCAACACTACAGTTCAAAACCATCTTACTCAATATAATTTTCATTTTGTTCTGTTACTCAACATTTGTTTCAGTCTTAGCTTCAACTTAAAATTATTCAAAAGTATCATTCATTTTGCCATCATTTACCTATCCTCTCTTTGCATTTTGGCTGCCAGAAAAATATTGTCTGTACTTAAAGGATAGTTTGGGTGGGTACAATCCTTGTCTCATGTTTTCTTTCCTCAAGTGTGTATATTAAGGATATCATTCCACTGTCTTGAGATGTTGAATGTTACTGTGGAGAATGTGAATATAACCTATTTATTTTATTCTCATAAACAATATTTATTTTATCTGATTGGGTAAAAACATTTCTATTTGTTTTAAACCCAATAACTTTAATAGGAAATGTCTTGATGTTGACCTTTTTTGTCAATTCCTTTGTAGCCAGTGTGTCTTTCTAGATACACTGATTCAGGTGTTCTGTTTCAACAAAAGCTCTCCTGAATCATGACTTTAACAATTTTTTTTTCTGTTCTTCTGTTTTTTTTTTTTT
>SJYQ01001724.1:548829-559365 GCA_006410935.1 Redunca redunca | reverse complement strand
TTTTTTCCTTCAGGGATGACTCAAAATTCATGCAGTTGATTTCTAATACATATCTTTTTATTTTTTCCTCCCTAATCTATCCATTCTTCTTTCCTTCTTTTCTTTCCTGCCATAATTTCCATTTCAACATGGTCACTTTCCTTATTTTTCCAAATTCTTTATTTCTTAATATTTTTCAATTTTCTCTTAAACTGTTTTCAATTTTGTTTTAGTTGTGATGCTTCCCCCACTTCTTTTCTAAATTTTGCTAGATATATTTTATTTCTTCCTTTTATCTTCTATACTGTCCCTCATTTCCTGTATTTCTGATTTGAGTTCTAATTTCAAAAGAAATCTCATTGTTTTATAATTAATTCTAAAATATTTGGTCACAATTTTTATCTGCTCCATAATCAGATTTCTCTGACATTCTTTTTTCCAGTGGTAGGTAAATTTTGATCCTCTTTCCCAGCTTGCTTCTTAGAGTATATTTGCATTTATTGTGGGCAATCTTTAAGGAAGAAAAGCCATCTTTGAATTAACTGAATTTTTCTGGACCAGCTCAGCTACTTGTTGGGGTTGAGAGGTGCATTAGCTTTCCAGCTACTTTCTTTCTGTCTCATCACAAGGCTTCCTATAGCTCTGGCTTCTTTTTTTGTTGTTTGCATAGCTTGTTTCCTCTGCTTCTCTTGCCAAAACATGGTCTAGGAGAACTCCTGCTAATGAACCTGCTCACATACTCAACTTTTGATGTGTCACACAAGGTCTATAATTTTCAAAAAAGAGGGTGAATATGTATCTTAAGAAAGTGTATTTTTCCCTCATATTACTTGATATCTGTGCCGGCCAAGCCTTCTTTCTCCTTTGTGAATATTTTATTTATTTCTTTTCTTTATTTCTTTGTTTAAGGTAACTGTTCTATAAGCTTGGAGTTACCATTATCCTTTGTTTTTTTTTTAAATAAATTTCCAGAAGAAGGCGAACTATCCAAATTTATGCAGCAATGTCCATCTTTTAAGTCGATTTTTCCATCATAATTGAACAATATGAACTATGCCAGTCTTTAAAAACAGTGCATATGCATGTGAGACATTCTACAAGAATAAGGAAAGAACCACCCAAAAGAATCAGAAGTGATAATGCCCTTGGCTCTTATAGGATTAGAAATAGTGTCTGTTCCCACTAACCAGACTGGAAAACCTTTCCATTCATATGCATTGATGTACACAGTCAGGTCTTGCCTCTAAATAATAATTATTAATAATAATATATAGGACTTCCTTGGTGGCTCAGATGGTTAAGCATCTGTCTACAATGTGGGAGACCCGGGTTCGATCCCTGGGTCGGGAAGATCCCCTGGAGAAGGAAATGGCAATCCACTCCAGTACTATTGCCTGGAAAATCCCATGGACAGAGGAGCCAGGTAGGCTACAGCCCATGGGGTCACAAAGAGTCGGACACGACTGAGTGGCTTTACCAATAATATATAAAGGGAATAATTATCCGTATATTGAGCACTGCTTCACTGTTGCTTGTGAAGTCGCTCAGTCATGTCTGACTCTTTGTGACCCCATGGACTGTAGCCTACCAGGCTCCTCTGTCCGTGGGATTCTCCAGGCAAGAATACTGGAGTGGGTTGCCATTTCCTTCTCCAGGGGGTCTTCCCGACCCAGGATTGAACCCAGGTCTCCCGAATTGGAGGCAGACACTTTTAACGTCTGAGCCACCAGGGAAGCCCTATGTTGGGGAGCCCAAATGCACTGTTGCTTAATGCATTTTAAAAGTAGAATTGGAAAGGATCTAACTGCATCCCAGAACAAAGCTCAGGAAGATTTATAGGAATACAAACACATGTAGCACCCCAAAAGGTAATATTCACAATATTCACAAGTGTAATATTCACATCCAATCAAAAATTATCAAGCACTCAAAGGTGCAGGAAAGTATGACCAATACTGAGGGGAAAAAATCAATTAGTCAAAACTTGACTAAGAATTTTGCTCATATGTTAAAAACAGACATCAAAAGAATGATTGCAACTGCATTTCATATGTTCAAAAAGTTGAGTAGAGGCATGTAAACTACAAAAAAGACCCAAGCTGAAGTTCTAAACTATAGCTTGTGAGACAAAAGATACACTGAATAGGATTACTGTCAAATTAGACATTGCAGAAGAAAAGACAAGTGAATTTGAAGATAGCAAAAATAAATAAATAAATAATTAAACCAAATGAAACACAGAAAGGAAGAAATAGTATTTAAAGAACTGAGCCTTAAAGAGCTGTAAGACAATTTCACTCAATTTCATATACGTATAATTAGAATCCTTAAAGAAGAAAGAAAAAAAAAAAACATTTGAAAAAATAATGGCTCCCAAGCTAGCACATTTGATGAAAATGATAAACTTGCAGTCCCCAAAATTCAATGAACTCCAAAAGCAAGACGGATGAAAAAAATCACCTCAGGGTACACCATAAACAAGTCACACAACAATAGTGATCAAGAGAGAAAATCATGAAAACAGTCACTACAAAGATACCCCATATACAGAGGATAAGGATGACATATCTTTATTGGCAAAACACTCAAGGAAGAAGACAGTAGATCAAAATTTTTAGATTATGAAAGAGAAAGAAAAAAATAAACCTAAACTGAGACTACTATTCCCAGAAAAAAAGAAAAGAGAATAGGAAACAAATAGCAGGATAATAGACTTGAACATAAATATATAATTATATTAAGTATAAATGGCATAAATATCATAATTAAAAGAGAGATGATAAGATTGGCTGATCAATTCAGTTCAGTTCACTTGCTTAGTTGTGTCTGACTCTTTGTTGCCCCATGGACTGCAGCACGCCAGGCCTCCCTGTCCATCACCAACTCCCAGAGTTTACTAAAACTCATGTCCATCGAGTTGGTGATGCCATCCAACCATCTCATCCTCTGTTGTCCCCTTCTCCTCCCACCTTCAATCTTTCCCAGTATCAGGGTCTTTTCAAATGAGTCAGATCTTCGTATCAGGTGGCCAAAGTATTGGAGTTTCAGCTTCAGCATCAGTCCTTCCAATGAATATTCAGGACTGATTTCCTTTAGGATGAATTTGTCGGATCTCTTTGCTGTCCAAGGGACTCTTAAGAGTCTTCTCTAACACCACAGTTCAAAAGCATCAATTCTTTGGTGCTCAGCTTTCTTTATAAGTCCAACTCTCACATCCATACATGATTACTGGAAAAACCATAGCCTTGACTAGATGGACCTTTGTTGGCAAAATAATGTCTCAGCTTTTTAATATGCCGTCTTGGTTGGTTATAACTTCTTCCAAGGAGTAAGTGTCTTTTAATTTCATGGCTTCAGTCACCATCTGCAGTGATTTTGGAGCCCCCCAAAATAAATCTGTCACTGTGCCCACTGTTTTCCCATCTATTTGCCATGAAGTGACAGGACCAGATGCCATGATCTTCGTTTTCTGAATGTTCAGCTTTAAGCCAACTTTTTCAATCTCCTCTTTCACTTTCATCAAGAGACTCTTTAGTTCTTATTCATGTTCTGCCATAAGGGTGGTGTCATCTGTGTATCTGAGGTTATTGATATTTCTCCCAGCAATCTTGATTCCAGCTTGTGCTTCATCCAGCCCAGTGTTTCTCATGATGTACTCTGCATATAAGTTAAATAAGCAGGGTGACAATATACAGCCTTGATGCACTCCTTTCCCTATTTGGAACCAGTCTTTTGTAAGATTGGCTGATAATTTTCCCTAGCTCTCGTAGGTTAGAGAAATTTTGGTACTTACACACCATTTGGTAATGGAGGATACTCCTCAAACTCTGTTTATAGTTCTTCTTCACATGATGCTTATAATCTAGTTTTGTTTGCAGAAAAGTAAATAGACAATTAGAACATAGTTTAATAAATCCTTGGGAAGTGGAGCTTGGTGTTTTTCTATATACCTGTATATGAATACTGCAAATAACAATGGTTTAAAAGTTGTTAATTCAATGGCCACAGCTTGTACTATTTTAACTATAATAATGAAAAATTTCCAGATCTGCTACAACATATAGAGTTTCTACTAAACAATTGGTCATTTATAATTAAAAATTAAACAGCAACTCTGGGGGTCTCTTGGCAAACCCATTTTCTGTGCATTTACCATTTCCCAACTCTCTCCCCCTGTTAGGTCAGTGGTTCTCAACTGGGGCCAATTTGTTTCTCTAGGGGCACATTTGACAATGTCTAGAAATATTTGGGGTTGTCACAACAGGAGTGAGGTACTCCTGGCATTGAATGCATAGAGGGCAAGGATATTGATAAACATTCTAAAATGTACAGGGCAGCAACTCTATAACAAAGACTCACTCAGCCCAAAAAGTCGATGGTGCCTTAGTTGAGAACCTTGGACCTGAGTGACCATTCATCCCAGTTTGCTCAGCACATCCCGTTTTCACATTGAAAGTCTTGCATCTCAGAAAACCCCCCAGTTTTAGATAAACAGTGGAGAATGATAAACCTAAATCCTACCTACTAATACTTGAAAAGCAGTCTGTATTCATTTAGTTGTTTCTTTTGATATGAATGCTCAGTCTCCTATTGTAACATAATAAAAATCATAGTAGCACGAACATACATTAAGCACATATTTTGTTCAATATTATGCCAAATATGTTACCTCTTTTAGTCACCTTAACAATTTCCTGAGATAACTATCATTGCCTCTGTTTTACAGTTGATAAAGAGTAGGCTTATAGAGTTTGAATACATTCTTGAACTTTACACAGCTGGTCATGGTCGAATTCAGATGGTAAAGCAAGGTCTATCTTGAGTATAGTGCACATATATCCTTCCTTTGAAGGATTGGAATTACTTCTTCCACACTGTGCCAATATCATAACATAGTTTGTATTTATAATGATAATTGTTGGCATTACAAATCAAACAATACATTTGATATAATTATGGCTTTCTTTTCCAAGTTGTTGTTGGTTATGACTGTGCTTCATGAGATTTGAGCTAGTAGGAAGAATACAGTCTTCCCTTAAAAAGTATGGATTTTGAAACCAAAGAGATTTGAGTCTAACTTGATATGTGATCTGGGTTGAATTACCTAATTTCTCTAAGTCTCATGGGGGGAAATGCATAAATAAATAAAGTAACCTTTTTAAAGTCCCTTGTATAGTGCTTGGTATGTCAAAGGAATTCCATAAGTGGTAGCTATAATTGTCCATGTGGAGAAATGTTTGATTTAGATGGCATAGATTAGTTTATTCATGACATGTTTACCAGTAGGAAAGGAAAAAGGAAGAGATATAAACAATGCAAGATAATAAAAGAGATAAGTAAATGTTGTGATATTCATCACAATAGTTCTAGTCTGGAATAATGAAAAAATTCTAGTGTCAGGGTTTTTAGAAATCCAGTCAGTTACTTAGATACTGTGTAACATTTATCTTTTATAAAAGGAAAGAAATAATGCTCTTTACTAAACACTGTGCAGATTATAATGACATAAAATACATATCCCATACATCTTCCTGCTTCTTTAAAACAAGAAAAAACAGTCATGTTCCTAGGACATTGTTTCAAAAAAGTTAAAGCAGATAAAAAAAAAATCAAATGCTCCACTGTAAATATTACTTTGAATGACAAACATTCTGTGATGAAAATGAAATATTTATTTTGCCTGCAGTCAGCAGTCATAGTCAGTTAAACAGGTTCAGTTCTATTTTCTGTTATTTGTATGAAGGTAGGCATGGCACCTAGGCTTCCCAGGTGGCAGTAGTGGTAAAGAACATGCCTGCCAATGCAGGAGATGTAAGAGATGCAGGTTCAATCCCAGGGTTGGAAAGACACCCTGGCAGAGGGCCTGACAATCCACTCCAGTATTCTTTCTTGGAGAATCCCATGGACAGAGGAACCTGGTGGGATACAGTCCATGGGTTGCACAGAGTCATACGACTGAAGTGATTTAGCATGCACACACAGGCATGGCTCCTAAGGTAACGATGCATTCAGAGCTGCAGGGCAATTGGAAAGACTCTAAATTACAGTATACTGAAGGTAACCACCAAATAGTTGTGGGTCAAGTCCATTTTTGCTTTGTTTAGAGTAACAGTAGGATTAATTTAGAAAAACACCATGAGAAGTCTGTAATTCTGTGATGAATAAAAATGACACTTGTGAGCAAAGGGGAGACGAGAAGGGGATGGATTGTGGAAGAATTACCATTATCAAGCTGGGTTATTTCCTTGGTAAAAGTAAGAAAATCTTCCTTGGACAAGACTTCCACATTTGTGGTGAACAGATGGACCAAGGGCATGAAACAGAGGCTTGTTATGAGAGGTCAACTCAGAGTGAACAGTATTTTCATTGTTGAGAGCTCAGAGGAGAAAGGACAGCCAGGGACTAACTTGAGAGTGTATTTCTTTATGTTTGTGAAGATTTATTCATCTAATTCCTTTATTTTTTATACTCATACTTTTTCTCTCCCTTAGTTGGATTTGAAGAATATCTGACCACTTCCTCTTTTTTTTTTTTTCATATTGGTTATTGAGAGGAGCAATATGGAACCTGTAAATTAAGCAGGTGGATATGGGTAATGATAAAGGAGTTCTGAAATGATGACACTTTTTGCTGCCACTGAGCTTTATCCAATTTAACAAACCACAAGATGACGCAACTGGATTCAGAGCTACAATAAATGCTGAGGAAGATAACTGTGAACACATGGGGCTATTGGGATGTTATAAACAAAGGGAGTATGAATACTGTGAAACTACCCACAGAAAGTCTCATAAAAACAATGGCCCACAGACAGGAGTAGATCCCAATTTTGTGGTGGCTGATATTTACATAATTTGGTGAGGCCCTTTATGCAAAATTAGGTACAAAAAAATGAGTATTGAAAAAAAAAATACGATGACTAACTTTGGAGACTGCGATCCTTTTCTGTTGTTGTTGAATTTCTTTAGGTGATTGTCAGAAATTCTCCCCAGAAGTCTGTTGATTGTACCTTTGCTTTCCACTCTAATACTGAAACTCTCAACAACTCCTCGGGTGCACAAAGGGTCCTGCAAATGAGGCTTGGCCATTAAGCATCATTGGTAGCATCCTCTGCTTATAAGATTTTCCCGCTGTAGTTTACTCTATCTTGCTTGAGAAGCCTAACATTACCATGAAGCATGAATAACAGAAACTTTTCATCTGATGCTTGCCATTTCATTGTAAGAACTAAAACCTCACACACCTATCCCCTATCTGGACCTCGGCCGCGCAACTTGAGTCCTAGGTTTTACCGGTACCTGGATGGTGTCCAATTGGGCCTCGGGCGACTCACCACGCTGCACGCCCACAGCGGGAGCCCTCAGGGACCGCACTCCGCGTGCGGCTGGGAGCTGGGGGCGGGCTGCTGTCTGGAGGGCGAGCCGGGGCCGCGCCTCCCTCTGATTGGCCCGGCGCGGCCCCTGGGGGCGGGCTCTCCCCCGCGCTAGCCCGGCCCGGGGTGGCTATCTTGGCACCGTTCCTGCTAGGTCGGCTTGCTTCCTCGCGCTGGGCTGGACTGGTGTAGAGGGCTTCTGAGGGCGGCGCGGGCGCAAAAAGCGAAGCGAGGCTGCCGAGAGCGAGCCGGGGGCTGCGGGGCTGCAGTGAGATGAAGCAGCGGCTCAGGGAGCGAAGACTGGCAGTGTGGCGCGACGGGCCGGCCCGGGGCCGAGGCTGCTGCTCCGGAGGCTGCTGAGACGCCGCGGCGGCCGGCGCGGAGAGCGACGGGCGAGAGGGAGGAGAGGCAGCGGAGCGCTGGGGAGCCGGCGGGGCGGCGGGCGGCTCGAGTTGGCCTCCCCGGTCGGGATCCCCCGGGTGGAACCATGCGGGTGGTCAAGTGGCTGACGGGGCTGCTCTACCAGCTCTCGCTCTTCATCACCAGGTCTTGGGAAGTTCACTTCCACCCCAGGCAGGGTAAGGTCACCGCGGGGCGACTTCAGGAGCGAGGTGGGGCGCGGGCCAGAGGGGGCGGGAGGACGGAGGCGGGGGAGCGACTCTGTCCTTTGGGGGACCGTAGCCCTGCCGGGGCTCTCGGGACTCCGGGATCCGTCAGCCCGAAGCATCCCCGGAGGTTGCGGCTATGCGGGGATTCTAGGAATCGCGCGCGCAGGGACCACGTCTCCCTTCGGGGACCACGCGGTGGGGGGCGCGAGGGGCAGGATGGCGAGGGCGCCAGCGGGCACGAGTTGGCGGCCACAGGGAGAAGAGGGACGCGGGAAGGAGGTGGCTGCTGAGGACCCTGAATGTCAGAGTCCCTGCTTAGGGAGGGTGGAGAGAATCGGGGGTGTGGGAAAGCAGGCAGGCAACACTCAACAGAGCGCACGTGTGTGTGTGCGCGCGCGCTGGCCAGCGTGTGTCCATTTGTCGCGCCCGGCCGGTGATATGGGGACCTGGGGCTTCGGCCCTTTGGAAAGGAAGTCTGGTTGATGAAGTTCGAGGCTGGGAAGTTGGAAACGGGTGGGGCTCAATGGCCGTATCTCTGTGATTGCAGAAGCCTTAGTGAGGACACTGGCCTCCTACGAAGTGGTGACCCCCGCGCGGGTCAATGAGTTCGGCGAAGTATTCCCGCAGAGCCACCACTTCAGCCGGAGGAAGCGCAGCTCGGAGACTCTGGAGTCCACGCCGTTCAGAACCCACTACCGAATTCGCGCCTACGGACAGCTCTTCCAGCTGAACCTGAGCGCCGACGCGGCCTTCCTGGCTGCGGGATACACCGAGGTGCACTTAGGCACCGCTGCGCACCGGGCGGAGGAGCGCAGCGCGGCGCCGCCAGACCTGCGCCACTGCTTCTACCGCGGCCAGGTCAATGCTCGCGAGGATCACACAGCCGTCTTCAGCCTCTGTGGAGGCTTGGTAAGCGCCCTCCGGTCCCTTAACATTTTCTTTGTATCCAGTTCAGTTAGCCGGGCATTGGCTTTTCCTGAGTGCGCGGTTGGGGGACCCAGGCGCTCAGAGTGCGCCACCAGAGGGGTTAGCACCTAGATGAACCCAAGCCAGAGGCCACTCCTTCCTGCAGGGGGAGAGGGGTGTGAAGGATCAGCCTGTCCCTCCCTGCTGGGCAAAACTGACCCTCTTTTGCAGAGCTGTGAGAAAAAGTGTCGGATGCTGAGCTAGTCGGGGAGGCAGGCAGGGAGGGCTCTTTGCCCTCACGTGAAGTGCGGTTTCCAGCAGGAGGTCAGGCTCTTTCACTTACACATCCATGCTGGCCTCTCTGTTGAGGCCAACACCTCTGAATTTACTTAAATATGTTCTTTGAATGAAGAGTGATAGAAGAAAAAGAGAATGAATATAGCCTTTGAAAAGAGGTTTGTTTTTTTTTTTTTTGGCTAGTGTGGGGATAATCTGTGAATTACAGGATAGGGAAAAGGTTGAATCTGTCTGTTTAAAATGTACACTTAAAAATGTAGAGCATCTACAAAGATCTGGTGCCAGCAAATGAGAAATGGTTATCAGAATGACAAAATCTCATTGTAGAGAGAGGAAATAAAATGAAATATTGGATTCTGTGTTTTATTTGTTTTTCTCCTTCTAAAACATAGGTTCTAAACCTTCTTTTTTTTTTTTTTTCCCATCAACTTTTTCAGCATTCTAGGGGAAACCCAGGACCTCCTGTCAGCATAATTTTACTGTGTAAAATAGCATACATGTTCTTTAATTGGCTTTCTTTTAAATACTAACAATAATCAAAATGTTATAAGTATTAGAATTTGTGATATCATTATACTTCTTTATTAATGCATTAAATAATATCTGTTGGGGAGAAGACTACTTCTATACTTTTGTGGTGGTAATGAGAATAAATAATCTAGATAGTTTCATATTGCATGATGTTAGTGTTGAAGTAGCTATTGTTTTGGGGCTTCCCTGGTGGCTCAGTGGTAAAGATTCCACCTCCAATACAAGAGACACAGGAGATGAGGGTTCGATCCTTGGGTTGGAAAGATTTCCTGGAGAAGGGCATGGCAACCCACTCCAGTATTCTTGCCTGGAGAATCCATGGACAGAGGAGCCTGGAGGACTATAGTCCATGGGGTTACACGTCTGAAGCACCTGAGCACGAATGCACAACTATTCTTTTGTTGCTAACAAAGTCACAATGTTTGTAGTTTTACCTGCAATCATAATTGAAGGAAATGTTAAGTATCAGAGGTTAGAGAAAATAAAGATGTAACACTTTTCTATCCAAGTTCACAGAACCTTTAGTTGTGAACACTTAACATTATAACATACATGAACTTAAGTTTGCGTTCAAGAAGAAGACACTAATAATTTGGCTACAGGATTCTCTCCAAGTATTCTGGCTTTTGTTGGTCAAATTTAGAAGCGTTTCAGAACATCAATATTATTTACTTTTTGATGAAGTAGAAAATTGATAACAGTTCCCTCTGGGCAAAATATAATACTTCCTTCCAGGGTAATTGATGTAAGATGTCTTTCTGGGTGTGAGTATCATTACTAAGTAGATTTGGAATGTCTCTTTGTTCTTTTCCCTGCTGTTATCTTAGTATATATATATATATA
>SJYQ01001724.1:522111-548790 GCA_006410935.1 Redunca redunca | reverse complement strand
ATCTCAAGGTATTTTATATATATATATAATTATTATTTTGATTTATACATACAAGGAATGCCTTGGACAATTTTCTTTCCTGCTATAGATAAATGTAAAATTCAACATCAGAATGGCAGAAACACACTAATATTTACACAGCCATCTACACATAAAAGGAAAGAAAAATATTCTCTTTTCTAGAAACTTTCAAAATGTTTAGTTTGTCTGGACAATTCTAGATTTACTACCACAAATTTGCCATGGTCAATATGTTTTCTTGATTTAGTAATTAAGGCATGGAAAAAAGTCCAGATGGGAAACGTTATTAGGAATGATGTTTCTGCTCATGTTGATTCATAATGTTGGTGTAGTTCAAATTATTTTTCAGCATCTCCTTTTCGAAACAGTTTTTAAGTCTTAACAGAAGTTCATCCTTTCCTATCACTTCATCAATTTGGACATAGTTGTCTAGTTATACTGCATTATTAATTTGATTTATGTATGTACTTTGCTTTTGATAGACTTACTGATATTATCAGTTTAATTTGATTTAACATTTAAAAACATATTTTTCATACCTTCATAACTCAGCTTTATCTCACTTTCTTTGTGTGTGTAAGTCTGTGTTGAAGACATCACTCATGGCAGAGATAGAAAATTTCCAGTAACACAGCAAATAACTAGAGGTACCAGGATCTAAAAATCTTTTAGAAGTGTGATGAGGACCAGTTATAAGTCTGAATCACTAATGAGATTAGTGACATTTCTTTGATTTTTTTTTACTTATGATATTAGCTATTATTTTGGGCTTCCCTTGTGGCTCAGCTGGTAAAGAATCCACCTGCAATGTGAGTCTGGGGTTTGATCCCTGGGTTGAGAAGATCCCCTGGAGAAGGGAAAGGCTACCCACTCCAGTATTCTGGCCTGGAGAATTCCACACACTGTATAGCCCATGGGGTAACAAAGAGTCACAAATGATGACTGAGCAGCTTTCACTTTGTGATTGTTTTATTTCTACTTCGACTCTCTCCTTAGTACTCTTTAGAATAATAGTTCCATCACGTGGCAGAATTTCTGGTAGGCTTTAGAGTCTGTTTGTTATAACACCACATTTCTTTTTTTAATCTCAGATTAGTCTTTAGATCCAGATAAAATTGGATTACCCACAACCTGAACCAGCTGAGTTTTTGCAAATCTACCTTGATGCAAGTCCCAGGTTGTCAGTGATGCTCACCTACAGCCCTGCTCCTGCTCGTTTCCCAACTCATCTTTGTGACTTTGTATATGTGCTGCTGTAATGATCCAGCTTTGATCTTGGTCAGTCCATTAATCGCTAAAGTTGAGATTTACTGAAGGATATTTAGAGCGAGTCTTACTGAGGTTCTCTTTTTCTGGTTGCTCTTTACTTTTAGTTTTGCTTTTAATCATGAATAGATGTTGTACTTAATCAAATGCTTTTCCCGAATATCTTGAATGAGTTTGAGACTTCCTAATTTTTTTTCCCGTTAATATTCATTATCTTGAACATTGCTGGATTCAGGCAAATGTTGACCATTGATGAAAATGACCTCATACAGGGCCATAAAGTGTTCTGAGGCCTTTGTATTGCTTGAGAGGAGGGTGGGGAAATCATGTTGTCCTCCAGTTCCTCTGGCCTCCAGTGTCCTTTGTGCCTTGGTCTCTCTGCATTTTTCTGGCACCAGCAGCTATATTCTAAGCCTGATGGCTTTTCTTTGTTCAGCTGGGTTTCACTGACTCATTCCCTCCTGGGTTCTCTCTAGCACTGTGTGTCCCTCTGAGTTCTGGCTGCAACACCTGTTTGATTTCTTGCCTGCTGGATGCATTATGCAGCCCTCGACACAGGGTTACTTAACTCCTGTGCAGTGCTGTCCCCATGTAAGGTGGTTTGGTGATGCCATTGGTAATCTTCCAGACCTCACTAAGGTTCTGAGACCCTCCAGGGCATGGGAACTTGATTCCTCCCCTTGCCAGACTCTGCCATGCCCCTTAGTTCAATGTGTGTGTGAGAGGGCCTTGCAGAGAGAAATCCCTTCCCTGAATCCTGTGTAGCACGCTGAAGCACTTATCATGGCAGTCCCCTAGACCATCTAACGCGCCTTCTGCCTCCAGACCTTAACCCTCAGTGAGTCAGTGCACACACCTCCTTCCAACTGTTTCCTTTGCACCCATCCTTCTTTTCTTCCTGGAATCCACTAAGTTCTCCTTTCATGTCTCATTCACTTGACTTGTTCCCCTTCCATCTTCTCACTTGAAGTAGCATCTGTCCTTCCTTTCTCTGGTGGCTGCTGAGGAACTTGACTTTTAGAGGAAGGGAATAAAAAACAAATTACTATTTTCCAAACACCTCTGAACATACAGCCTTTAAAAAAATTGACACCGCAACATATTTATTGATTCCTTTTAGTTGCTAGTGTTACAACTCAAATATATGAACTGAAGCTTTCTTTTAATTTCTATTCAGCTATATTTTCCCTACTTCTGGAAGTCTTAGATTTTACATATTTTTCTCTTTCATTAAACCACTGAACCATAACTTGTATTGTTTAGTTTTCTTAAGTGTTTTGGGCCCAAGAACCAGAAGGGGTATGAGTCTGCCAGAAATTTTCTTTGTTTCATGTATAACTTTTGCTTTTCTAATCTTACCTTCCCTGTAATTTTTCCTTCTCATAAGTATTTATCACATACCCAAACATTTCTGACTATTTTTATGTTTCTAAAATCTATAGTAGATATGAAAATAAAGCCAAATCATAAAGTTACCTATAAGCAATATAATGGCTAATCAAACTCTGTTTTTAGTTCATTGATAAAGTCACAGACTATATAGTTATCAGGCCTTAATACCCCTAGATTCAACTACAGACTTTTTTTTCATGGTCATATTATTTATCTTCTCATAATGTTGATAGACAGTTGCCAAAGTAGAGGTCAGTATTCCATAAGATATAATATTGGGGGCATATCCTTGTCAGGATGGCATGTGTAAATTGTACAGAGACGTTCCTGACAACCCCTGTCTCTCTACCGGCTCTCTTAACATTACCTGGTGGGTTCCCTTCTTCCAAAGGCCCTCAGGGACTAACCCAACTGCCTAGACAATTAACTTCACTGTTTCTTGGTGGGATTTGAAGCAATGCAGTCTTTTTGGTTGAAAGAAACAGTTTCCAGATGTCATAAAACCAGACGTTGCATCTGGCTTTTACAGTATTCTCACGGAGTAGCTTGCAATGTCTGTGTGTACTTTTTTTGAAGTTTCTCATGTGAACCATTCTGCAGCATGTCAGACACTAATGCCCTCTGATGACTGATTATTGAGGTGCTCTAGTAGCTCCTTGTTCAGACAGGAAATAACTGCATGGAAACCATCAATAGTGTCTTTACTGTTTTTTTTTTTGTCTTGTAAAACTTTTATTTTCTAAACTTTCTATTTGCTCAGAAGTCCTATAGCCTTAGATCATTACACATGCTAATCTGTATTCTTTGTTGCTAAAATTCACAAGGACCCCTTTTATTTATTCCCATACTCAGTTAAATAAACAACACTAGGGAGACTTTCTTATGCCTCTGCCTTTAACATTGTAGTGTTAGCCTAGGTCCTCAGATGGCAAGGTGGGTTAACTATGCAAAGAGTTTATTTAGGGGAAGTGTCTGTGTTAGAGAAAAGAAGAGAGCAGTGGGGTCTGAAACCAGTGAAGAGAGGATGACAGTGTTGGGTAGAAGTACCCCAGGCTGCAGGGCAGTCTAAGCAAGGTTCCACAAAGCTCCTCCTCAAAACTGTTTGTCTGGCAGAGGAATCCCTTGCCTCCCAAGAGAAAGTTTCCTCTTCATAGCCAGGCCACACTTGGTTACTGACTGAGTGGTGCATGGAAGATACTGCTGGGGCACAAGCACGATGGCTTTCAAAGCCTACTGTGGGAGTCCTTAGCTAATTACGCTCAGCCTTCTCAGGGCCACCACACAGTGATGTCAGGCGCACACACACACACCCACTTAATGAAATAGTCTGTTAAATGCTGTTAACAGAGGAGTACAAGAAGCGCTGGGTGAACTTTGAGAAAGGCGCAAGTAAGAGTGTTATGAGACCTATGCTGTAGGAGGCTTCTCAGCTGGACTTTGAGGGAGGACTAAACGCTTGGGGGTGTGAAAATTCAAGGGCTTTTTGTGGGTCTCAGCTGCTGAAGCATAGAGTGGCTTGTGGAGTAAGGGAGAAAATTAAGGTTAAGTTCAGATTAAGGCTTGAAATGTATTACGAGAGAGTGAGGGCTTAAACTGTAGGTGGTATATTAGCCTGATGTGTTAGGAGTGGTATCCCCTTATGCACATTGTGCAGGGGCAGAAGAGGCACTGAGAAGACCACCGTTGTGTAAGGATGACTCCTGTATGCGTATGGGAGGGGAGCCGCTGGAAGTAATGTGGTTGCAGTGGCAAGAAGAGTGGGTCCCTGTGGGCAGTGCACATGGAGACCAGTGTTTCTTAACTGCAGTTTTGTCCCCTAGGAACATTGGCAGTGTCTGGGGAAACTTTTGGTGTCACAGCTGTGCAGCAGGCTGGGGAAGCTAGTGGCACCAAGTGCATAGAGGCCAGATATGTTGCCAAACATCCCATGATGCCTAGAACAATGAAGCATACCAAAATGTCAATGGTGCTGAAGTTATGCAACCTTGTAGGAGACCTATTAGAATTTTGGACCAGAAGAGCAGTCAAAAAATATGGTTCTAATGACTCATGACTTAAATGACTGAGGGATCCTGTAGCCATTAACCAAGACAGTCAATACCAGGAGGAGGTGGCAAGAAAGAGACACTTATTCTAAAAATATTTGTTTGATTTTACCCTAGGTATACTTTAATCTTCAGAAGGATTTGAGTTCATATTTACTCTTCTCTTTGTCTAGAATGTCCTTTTCCTAAAATTCCTACTCATCTTACTTGCTTTCTTTGCCCTGATCTTCTCTGGGAAGAGCTGACCAGGCCTACCTTCATTCCACCACCAGACTTTATATACATCATATATGGAATTGTGGTTATTTGTCCACGTTTCTGTCATTTATAGATTTGAAGTAAGAGAATGATAGTCCTGTTTAGCACCCAGTATAGCATATAGAAATGTTCAGTACTTGAATGAATGATCTAAAGCAACTTTTATTTATATGTTCCAGGTAATTAGGTTAATTCTTTTCTGGAATTCAGTGCAAGAAAATTATTTTATCAATTTTAGTTTCAACTAAAATTATTTCAACTAAATTTATTTCAATACTTGCACATACTTAAAATTTTTTTCGTATAGATTGAATCTTTTTCAGATGTCCAAGTTAGTTGTGTTCCATTATTACTTCATTTATATGGCTTGGAGAAGGAAATGGCAAACCACTCCAGTATGTTCGCCTGGAAAATCCCATGGACAGAGGAGCCTGATGGGCTGCAGTCCACGGGGTCACAAAGAGTCGGGCTTGACTGAAAGACTAACACTTATATGGGCTTCCACTGCACCTTTGTTACTTGTGGCTGTATTTCTGTTTATCTTGTAACTGCTGTTTCCCATAAAATAATGTTACTTAAGCTGTCCATTTCATACTAATATTTAGAGGAAGAAATAGATCATTCTTTTCAACTGATCCTTATCAGTCCTTATGTACCAGCCACTGTTATATATGACATACAGTCATGTCCTTATTACAACAGCAGTAAATCTATTAATTAAAAATATTCATGAGTTACATGAATGCTTTATTGCCATAGTAACAGAATTGGAAAGGCATACCTAACCTCTTGACTCCCTCAGTCCAAAGGTGAAACACACCACTTCTGTCTACATTTTGTTGATAAAAACTTGTTGCCTGGCCCTGCCTAGATGTCAGGAGCCAGAAAGTGAGGGACGGTGCTATGTCCATGAGGAAGAGAGGACAGTACATTCTGGTGATCACCAACACTTTTCACTGTAGGCTGTTTTTCTGTTCACCAAGTATACCTTTGCTTTTCTCTTCAAACTTATTTATATTGTATATAAGGAGACAAGCCTTCAGGGGCACTGTTTCTGCTCATGTGCAGGATCTCTGGGTAATGCACAGTCTTCGCCATAAAGTTCAGATGTGGCTCCTTGTGGTTTAGCAATTACTGAATTAAAAGGTAAATTATCTGCACCACCCCCAGCACAATATATAGCATGACTGTAATTCAAATTTTAACTTCCTACAGAATGTTGGGGTAGTTCTGAGGGTCTGTAGATTATTCTACAATGAAAGTGTCCAGGGCTTCTTTAGTCTAGGCTCATGTATCTTGGAAAATGTAATCTCGAAAACCAGGTTGACTTCTGATGGGAAGTCAAGTTTTGGTAATTGCTTCAAATTAGTTTCCTGTGACAGTTACCAGAGCCTAAAAGGTATTTACATTAAATCTGTGAATTCCAAGACTCTTCTATGAAGAGAAGCAAAATATTGAATTCTCATCTTTGGTAAACCAAATTCCAACTGTATTAAAGAAGTATTGATAGAATAAACTTCTTGTATATTATAATCATTAGAGAAAAATGTAAAGGGAGACATAATGAGTGATAAAGATGATATTTGCTTAATAATTGAAGAGTACCATATGTCAGAATAATTGTAAATAAATTGAAAATTTAAAGTGAAACTAGGGAGATATATGCTGTAAATATGAGAGATGTTCTGGCAGGTATATAATATGGGTCCTAACTATTTTATATATATAATACTTACATATGAAACTTTGTTAAGTAGTACTACTTTAAAATATTTTGACACTAGATCATGAACATCTTTCCATTATACAACTATGGAGTAGTTCTTAATCATTTCTTATTGTTTTAAATTTATAATTTGTTATAATGACTTTAGGCCTTATGTCTTCATAGAAATTTTCGTAAGAGGTTGGGAGAGACTTTTCTGAGGACCACTACACAGACCCCACAAGAATATGGCCATTTCTTTGACAGTTCTCTCCACTTCTAGTGAGTCCATGTGACTTCAAACACATCTAAGTTCCTCCAGGAAAAAGAAAAGTTACAGAATTTACTCCTTGTTAGTGATGTCTCTGGGACACTGTTTATATAGCTGAGTCATTTGACTGCATGAATCTTGGGTAGGTGAATCCAGAGTCTGTCTTATATTCTTAATCCTCATGGGTCAGGACATGGTGAGAGCATTGTCTTTTTCAGTGAGTATCAGCAGTGTTTCCTCTCATGTTCACACTGGAGATCTGGAGTTGTCCTGTAGAGTGGGGAATAAAGGATGTTAGTGGAAAACTAGCCAATCTGATCACATGGACCACAGCCTCGTCTAACTCAGTGAAAGTGGGGCATGCCGTGTGGGGCCATCCAAGACGGATGGGTCATGGTGGAGAGGTCTGACAGAATGTGGTCCACTGGAGAAGGGAATGGCAAACCACTTCAGTATTCTTACCTTGAGGACCCCATGAACAGTATGAAAAGGCAAAAAGATAGGACACTAAAAGATGAACTCCCCAGGTCGGTAGTTGCAGAAAATGCTACTAGAGATCAGTGGAGAAATAACTTCAGAAAGAATGAAGGGATGGGGCCAAAGCAAAAACAATACCCAGTTGTCGGTGTGACTGGTGATAGAGGCAAGGTCCAAGGCTATAAAGAGCAATATTGCATAGGAACCTGGAACGTTAGGTCCATGAATCCAAGGCAAACTGGAAGTGGTCAAATAGGAGATGGCAAGAGTGAACGTTGACATTTGAGGAATCAGTGAACTAAAATGGACTAGAATGGGTGAATTTAACTCAGATGACCATTATATCTACTACTGTTGGCCGGAATCCCTTAGAAGAAATGGAGTAGCCATCATAGTCAACAAAAAGAGTCCGAAATGCAGTATTTGGATGCAATCTCAAAAACCAGGGAATGATCTCTGTTTGTTTCCAAGGCAAACCATTCAATATCACAGTAATCCAAGCCTATGCCCCAACCAGTAACACTGAAGAAGCTGAAGTTGAATGGTTCTGTGAAGACCTACGAGACCTTTTAGAACTAACACCCAAAAAAGATTTCCTTTTCATTATAGGAGACTGGAATGCAAAAGTAGTAAGTCAAGAAACACCTGGAGTAACAGGCAAATTTGGCCTTGGAGTACAGAATAAGGCAGGACAAGGCTAATAGAGTTTTGCCAAGAGAACGCATGGGTCATAGCAAATACTCCAACAACACAAAAGAAGACTCTACACATGGACATCAGCAGATGGCCAACACCGAAATCAGATTGATTATATTCTTTGCAGCCAAAGATGGAGAAGCTCTATGCAGTTAGCAAAAACAAGACCAGGAGCAGACTGTGGCTCAGATCATGAACTCCTTATTGCCAAATTCAGACTTAAATTGAAGAAAGTGGGGAAAACCACTAAACCATTCAGGTATGACCTAAATCAAATCCCTTATGACTATACAGTGGAAGTGAGAAATGGATTTAAGGGACTAGATCTGATAGAGTGCCTGATGAACTATGGACAGAGGTTTGTGACATTGTACAGGAGACAGGGATCAAGACCATCCCCAAGAAAAAGAAATGCAAAAAAGCAAAATGGCTGTCTGAGGAGGCCTTACAAATAGCTGTGAAAAGAAGAGAAGCAAAAAGCAAAGGAGAAAAGGAAAGATATACCCATTTGAATGCAGAGTTTCAAAGAATAGCAAGGAGAGATAAGAAAGCTTTCCTCAGCAGTAAATGCAAAGAAACAGAGGAAAACAATAGGTTGGGAAAGACTAGAGATCTCTTCAAGAAAATTAGAGATAGCAAGGGAACATTTCATGCAAAGATGGGCTCAATAAAGGACAGAAATTGTATGGACCTGACAGAAGCAGAAGATTTAAAAAGAGGTGGCAAGAATACACAGAACTGTACAAAAAAAGATCTTCATGACTCGGATAATCATGACAGTGTGATCACTCACCTAGAGCCAGACATCCTGGAATATGAAGTCAGAAGGGCCTTAGGAAGCATCACTATGAACAAAGCTAGTGGAGGTGATGGAATTCCAGTTGAGCTATTTCAAATCCTGAAAGATGATGCTGTGAAAGTGCTGCACTCAATATGTCAGCAAATTTGGAGAACTCAGCAGCGGCCACAGGACTGGAAAAGGTCAGTTTTCATTCCAACCCCTAAGAAAGGCAGTGCCAAAGAATACTCACTTACCACACAATTGCACTCATCTCACACGCTAGTAAAGTAATGCTCAAAATTCTCCAAGCCAGGCTTCAGCAATACGTGAACCGTGAACTTCCAGATGTTCAAGCTGGTTTTAGAAAAGGCAGAGGAACCAGTGATCAAATTGCCAACATCTGCTGGATTGTCGAAAAAGCAAGAGAGTTCCAGAAACACATCTATTTCTGCTTTATTAACTATGCCAAAGCCTTTGACTGTGTGGATCACAATAAACTGGAAAATGCTGAAAGAGATGGGAATATCAGACCACCTGACCTGCCTCTTGAGAAACCTGTATGCAGGTTAGGAAGCAACAGTTAGAACTGGATGTGGAACAACAGACTGGTTCCAAATAGGAAAAAGAGTGTGTCAAGGCTGTATATTGTCACCCTGCTTATTTAACTTCTATGCAGAGTACATCATGAGAAACGCTGGGCTGGATGAAGCACAAGCTGGTATCAAGATTGCCGGGAGAAATATCAATAACCTCCGATATGCAGATGACACCACCCTTATGGCAGAAAATGAAGAACTAAAGAGCCTCTTGATGAAAGTGAAAGAGGAGAGTGAAAAAGTTGGCTTAAAGCTCAACATTTAGAAAACAAAGATCATGGCATCCAGTCCCATCACTTCATGGCAAATAGATGGGGAAACAGTGGATACAGTGGCTGCCTTTAATTTTTTTGAGTTCTAAAATCACTGCAGATGGTGATTGCAGTCATGAAATTAAAAGACACTTACTCCTTGGAAGGAAAGTTATGACCAACCTAGACAGCATATTAAAAAGTAGAGACATTACTTTGTTTGCCAACATAGGTCTGTCTTGTCAAGGCTATGGTTTTTCCAGTGGTCATGTATGGATGTGGGAGTTGGACTTATAAAGAAAGCTGAGCACTGAAGAATTGATGCTTTTGAACTTTGGTGTTGGAGAAGACTTGAGGGTCCCTTGGACTGCAAGGAGATCCGACCAGTCCATCCTAAAGGAGATTAGTCCTGAGTGTTCATTGGAAGGACTGATATTAAAGCAAAATCTCCAATACTTTGGCCACCTGATGCAAAGAGCTGACTCATATAAAAAGACCCTGATGCTGGGAAAAATTGAGGGTAGGAGGAGAAGGAGACGACAGAGGATGAGATGATTTGATGGCATCACTGACTTAATGGACATGAATTTGGGTAGGCTCCAGGAGTTGGTAATGGACAGGGAGTCCTGGCGTCCTGCAGTTCATGGGGTCGCAAAGAGTCCGACACGACTGAATGACAGAACTGAACCGAACTGAACCAGAGGAGAGAAGACCCATCTTTTCAAAAACTTTGCAATGAATCTTTTGCTTTAGGCTCCTGGGGCCAGTTACATGTTCTTCCTATCATCTGTTCATTCATTCAGTGTGTGCTTGTGTATAATACACCATTTCCTCAGCATGATTAGTAGTGTAACAATGAGGAGCTGTCAGGGGAAAAATCCTTTTGCATTGAATAGAGCACCCTAAAATAAAGATAAAACTCAGAGTTAATCTTTGTTATCTTTATTACATAACACTTATACTTTATTTAGAATAAAAAATAGTGGCTGTAACATTTGTGGTTTTCGTGGAGACTTTTCCATCCTGTGTCAAAATGTACTGACTTTCAAAACTGTTATTGACGTTATTTTAACAAACACTTTGCCTTTCTAAGGAAGTTAGGTGCTGGACCATGCTGAATTTTTCTTCAGTCTTGTCTGACTCTTTGTGACCTTCTGGCCTGTAGCCCTCCAGGTTCTTCTGTCCATGGGATTCTCCAGGGAAGAATACTGGAGTGGGTTGTCAGGCCCTCCTCCAGGGGATCTTCCTGAGACTCAGGGATCAAACCCACATCTCTTATGTCTCTTGCATTGACAGACGGTTCTTTACCTCTAGTGCCACCTGGAAAGCCCAGTGACATCATTTTAACAGACATTGCTTTTCTAAGGAGGTTAGATAGAATTATTTGTTTGATTTACAAGTTGTGGAACTGAGGTGAGGTTTGAGATATGAAGTGGCTTGCCCAAAATTCCATGAGTGCAAACCGAGGATTCAGACTTCCTTAATACAAATAGTGTCAAAGTGATTTTCATATAACTTAAAACGGATGGGGGAGCCTGGTGGGCTGCCGTCTATGCGGTTGCACGGAGTTGGACACGACTGAAGCGACTTAGCAGCAGCAGCAATGATTATAGATTGAGAACCTAAACATTTTGATTTCATGATATTAATTACCAGTGTTTCAATCCTTAAATAAAAATCTGATTTTATTAATAGTTGGGAGCAGTTTGTTACTAAAATAGATTTTCAATATTGGCTCTAATTGTCTTGTTCAGTAGTACTTCATTTTGAACTAGTTCTATTGTTTCCAGTGTTAATGTGATTAGCTGTAAGTTTTTGGGAAAAGAGTCCAAATGGTTTATATTTTGTGCTTGTTGTTTTTACCCTTTAATAAAATCTGAGAATGCATTATTGTTTGTGACCACAGTACATGTGCTTGCCATGTTATTAGAAAAAACTATGTATGAATGAATGTCACAATAGTGAAACAGAAACATTTTGGAAAAACAATTGTATGAAAATCCTCTAAACATAAAAATTTTGGCCTATGAGAGCAAATTAGAACTTGTTGTATAATCACATACTGCCTTTCAAAAAAGTGTAGCAAGTAGCAGATTATTGCTTCAAGAAATTTGGAACCCCTTGCTCAAGTGAAAGCTAGTTATTCTGCTTTTAATGGTCATCAAAAGGAAGAGTTTGGAATTTGATTGGCATTTCTCATGAATCAAGTTGCAGTGACTCTCTGTACATAGGCAGTTGCTAAAAATACGGCATGCTCTAAATATAAGTCTATGAGCCACCTGTTCTATTAAGTCTTCCAGTGCCTTACCAGGTTCCTTTCCAAGTTAAAAAAAAAAAAAGTGCTCCATTAGGAGCCTTTAGGTAAAGCTCTAATATTTTTATTATTTGTGCAGAAAGTCCTCTGCAGTAGAGTGGTTTATAAGAAAATTGTTGGAACCAAAATAGTTCTTCACTGTTAAATATGGGTAAACCCCTTTGAGGACAATTATTTTTTTCTTGAAATAATTCCTTTAAAACATGAAATTTTTTTGAGGAAAAATGTTTGAGTTATAAAAGCAGTACTATTTTTAGTAGGGTAATATTCTAGGGTCTTTCCTAGGGGCCCAGTTGGTAAGGAAACAGCCTGCAATGCAGGAGACTGGGTTCAGTCCCTGGGCTGGGAAGTTCCCCTGGGGAAGGGAATGGCTACCCACTCCAGTATTCTTGCCTGGAGGATTCCATGGATAGAAGAGCCTGGTGGGCTACAGTCCATGGGGTTGCAAAGAGTCGGACATGACTGAGCAACTAACACTTCCACTTTTAGAGTGTTCTAGCATGACTCCAGGAGGTACTAATGGACTTGATACAACCATATTCACCTTTCATATGAGAATGAAAGTTGGACTTGTGTGTGGGTTTATTTGAACATTACCACTGAAGTACCCCACAGTAAAATGTTGATCAAAAAGGAATATAAAAAAAGTTTCCAAGATATGGATATTTTCAGCATTGCTTGGGGAAAATGTGACATTATTAAAAACATTTTTGGGATGAGTAACAAGCCTCCTCATGTCTATTTGTATCTTTTACCAGGATGCTATCACATTTTCCCTCCTCAGCATGCTTTTTAAAATAGACAGAAAGTGACTTTTCATTATGGGTCCATTTACTCAGGTTTCAGAAATAGTCTGTTACTTCTAAGTGTAGTTAATTATTTTTCTGGGAAGGCAAAGAAAGCTAGAATTCTGGTATGTGTTGAAAATAAGTGATTTGTAGTTGTGTTTGAAAAAAAGCACTGGTAGAATGAATGAAATATGCTAGAATATAATATACTAAGAAACAGATGAATTTGTTATATATATATCTATGTATCTTTTCTACTCTAGAATGTCCATATATCTGATGAAATTTCCTTTATATTAAGCCTTTAAAATGTGTATTCCTAATATATTTACACATTATGTTACCAAGAATGCCTGGACATTTAAATTTTTAACATTGAAAGATATCATGCTAATCTCAGCCAAGTCCCTAAACTATTGTAACTTAAAAATATTAGAGAAAAAAATAAAAGATCAGTAATGTGTATGTGGTGTGGGGAAATCAGGTACATTACCATGTTACAAAAATGTTTATTTCTGTAAATATGTGTCGAGTGCCTGCTATATCTCAGGCAATGGTTTAGATTTTGGAACTGTAGAAATAGTAAAGACTTGGTTACTTTTGTGTGGGAATAATTATGAATGTAGAGAAGAATTTATGACTATAATTGCCTGAATCATTTAAATAGCTTTGAGGGACTATTCTATTAAAATGGTGATTTAAATATGTTATTAACAATGAAATTTAAAGCAACAATTTCAAAGTTATTATCCCTACATAACGTAAGGATGTTTACAAATAAGACATGGAAATGAAGCCTCATTCACTAAAACTGCAGTTGTCATAGCATCCATAATTCAGTAATTCATTTCTGAATCGGCTCTTCACAGAAATACGCTTTTCTAAGTGGAAATTTGCCAAGTTCTGTATGTAGGTAAACGTATATTTGCGTCTTTGGAGGCGTGATGAGTGCCTTTTGCTGTGGGATGTGATGAGTACAGCTGGCTGCTGCCTGCTGAGCTTCTACTGTGTATCCCTGGTTTGCAGGTCTTCAGCCTCCCTCTTCTCTGTCGCTTGAACCTGCCAAGCTTTTCCCCGCCACCGGGCCTTTCAGTCACTGCCCCACTGCTTGCAGCGTTCTCCCAGTGTTTTCCATGGCTACCTCCTCATTATTCCAGCCTCAGCCGAGTGCCTCCATCCCCGCACCCTCTGGGATTCTGTCTCCCTGCCTTATTTTTTCTTTATTGGACCTGTTAGCAATAGGTAATAGAACCGATATAGCACCAGGCATATTGCATTTTTTAATCTGCCTTTTCCTATATAAGTATGAATTCTTTGAAAGCAGAAATTTTGTCACATTCACCTCTGTATGTCTAGTCCCTCGACCTCTGCCTGCTCTTTAAATATTTGTCAGCTGTTTTGCGGGTTTATCAGAATTGGTGTCCGATCACTAACACAGTGCACTGTATTAAGGCACAAACTATGGAGCCAGGCTACCTGGGTTCACACCTTGATCCTGTTACTTACTAGGTGTAAGACCTGGACAAGGTGCTTAACCTCACCTTGTTAACCTCACCTTGCTTAACCTCACCTGTTACTCCTTTGTCTCACCTGTAAAGTAAGGATAATAATAACTTCCTCAGAGTTATTGGTAGGTGGAAATAAATGATGAATGTATATGAATGATATCTGCTGTATATTTCAGAATTAGCTACTGAGATAATGATAAATGCCTGTCCTCTATAATTTAGCCTCACCAAACTAGAGAAAGAGATCTATTTCCCTCCCCCACTATGTCTATAAGACCATTCTCTACATCTGTATCTCCATTCCTTCCCTGCAAATGGGTTCATCAATACCATTTTTCTAGATTACATACGTATGTCTTAATACACTGTATTTGTTTCTCTCTTTCTGACTTCTTTACTCTGCATAGTAGGCTCTAGGTTCATCCACTTCACTAGAAATGAGTCAAATTCATTTCTTTTTATGGCTGAATAATATTCCATTATACACGTGTACCATGTTTTCTTTATCCATTCATCTGTCGATGGACATTTAGGTTGTGTCCATGTCTTGACCATTTTAGATAGAGCTGCTATGAACACTGGGGTACATGTGTCTGTTTTGATTATGGTTTTTTCAGTGTATATGCTCAGTGGTGGTTTTGCTAGGTCATGTTTCATTTGTAAATTGGATTGCTTCTTCCATATCTTCTCATTGCTTTTTATATGTGTGAATACTATTTAATCTGTATATTCTGTGACTAAATTCACTTAGTTTTTATCGTAGTTTTTCAATTCTTATTTGTTAAGGTATACATTGATGAAGATGACAGTTTTAGCTCTTCCAATTTTTTGTTTCTAATCTTTTATCTAATTCTGTTATCTAGAACAGGTGATACTGGGCATCCTTGTATTCCTGACGTAAGTAGGAGTGCCTTGCATATATCTTTGTTATTCATGATACTGTCTTTGGGCTGTGGTATAATTCATCTTGTTTAGGGAACATCTGTCTATTTATATTTTATTGATGTTTTTAAAATCAATAATGTTGACTTTTTTCAAAAAGCTTGTGATTTTTTTTTCCATATTTGTGTAAGTGACTATGATGAATCAAGATTTCCAATGTTGAACCATAGTTATATTCTTATGATAAACTCCATCTGGTCATTTTCCCATGTTACTGACTTGTGTTTGCTTATATAATTTAGGATTTTTAGCTTGATAGTCATATGTGAGCTTGTCCTATATTTGTTTTGGGTTTTTTTTTGTAGTTGTTTTGCTTTTGTGCTGTCTTAACTAGGTTTTACCATGTGTTTACACTATGCTATGCTATGCTAAGTTGCTTCAGTCATGTCCGACTCTGTGTGACCCCATAGATGGCAGCCCACCAGGCTCCCCTGTCCCTGGGATTCTCCAGGCAAGAACACTGGAGTGGGTTGCCATTTCCTTCTCCAATGCATGAAGGTGAAAAGTGAAAGTGAAGTCGCTTAGTCGTGTCCAACTCTTAGTGACCCCATGTACTGCAGCCTACCAGGCTCCTCCATCCATGGGATTTTCCAGGCAGTAGTACTGGAGTGGGTTGCCATTGCCTTCTCCTTATGTTTACACTGTACATAAAAATAACTAGTGTTTTTTTTCATAGTTTGAAACACTGAAAATAACAGTGGAATTATCTGCTCTTGCTAGGTTTGGTGGGATTCCTCTATGAAATTATCAAGGCCAGGAGTTTCTATGATGTAACTCTGGTATCTTTTTCTATTGTTTGGTAGTAAAGAGGTTTGTTGGATTTTTACCATTTCTAAAGTCATTTTGGAAATAATATTTTCCCAGATAATTATCTCCGTCATAAATTCTTCCTCTCACTGTTTTTCTGCTTTCCTTAGGCACTGACATCATGTAATCTTTCTCTTCCAGCTGCTGTACCATCACTGTCACCATAATTTAGGTTTTGTTACCTCCCTTCTGGGCTATAGCTTCTACCTTATAAATCTAATATTTCAACACACAGTGTCACTAGATTAAATTTTATTGCCTACAATATTATTCATTCCTTTAATATATATTATCCAATATGCTATGTGGCAGGCATGACAGGCATGCAGAGAAGATGGACAAAGCTCTACTCTCATGGACTTATATTTTGGTGGATGGTGTCAGACAAGTAATATATAAGTAATAATCTATCAGGTAGTGATAAGCATTATGGAGAAAAATGGACTTGGATAGTGGGGATAGACATAGGAGGCTGGTAACATTTTAATACACAGGGTCATGAGTGTTGAGCAAGGACCTGAAACAAGTCATAGAGGGAGCCAGCTGGGAAAAGTGCTTGAGGCAAGTTTAGTAAGTCATAGGTCCTGAGCTACGAGAATACTTGTCATGTTTAAAGAATAGCAGAGACATTAGGAATGGAGCTCGAGAATGAGCCAGAGTGGAAGAGCAGAAGATGAAGTAAGAGCTCTTGGTTGTCTGTGTGTTTGGAGGGATGGGGTGGTGGAAGGGAGTGGGCAGATCGTGTAGGACATTGCGGACCATGATAAGGAATTTGGATCTTACTGAGTGATTTGAACAGTTATAATACTTTTTTTGTTTTTGTTCTTTTTTGAGAGCAACATGATCTTAACTAAAGACAAATTATTGTGGCTCCTCTGTAAAGACATAGAGGGCTATTGATTTAGTTCAGGAAGGAGAGAAAGTTAGGTTAGTTCATGGATATAGTGGTGAAACTTGGGAGAAGTCGTTGGATTTCAATTATATCTTAAAGGTTGAGCCATTTGGATTTGCAGATGAATTGAATGTGAGATTTGAGAGAGAGCCATCCTTTATTTTTCTCTAAGGACTTTTGTCTGAAGTCTGAATAATACTATTGCCATTTACTGAAAAAGGGAGCATTGAAGAATAGCAGGTTTAGACTGAAAATAAAGAGTTTGGTTTTGGACATGTTGAGGTTGAGAATGCTACTGTTGATCTAAGTGGAGATGTCAAAAAGCAAGTTAGATACTGCATTCTGGAGCTCAGGAGACAGGTCTTTGTGAAAACTCTTCAATGGCTCTCAACTTCTCACAAATTTTAGATTGCTAGCATCACACTTGAGATCTTTTATCTGACCCTAGCCTTCCTGTTAAGTCTTGTCTCACACTATTACCTTACCAAGCCAAACAGGCTTTCTCACTTCTAGAAAGCCAAACAGGCTTTCTCACTTCTAGAATGTGCTAAGCTTTTGGCCGTTTTGATGCTGTTGCCTATGCTATTCTTCCTAGCTGGAATGCCTGTCATTTCAACTCTGTTTATTGGAATATTATTCATTCTCCGTGACTTTATACATAAGAAGAAGACGTGAGCCAGGAAAGGAAACATTATGTTCAGATGACTTTAGTGAATGAACTCCTGGCTATCTTGTTTTGTGACCTCATTTTAACCCGTGGCACAGCACACTTTTTCTACTTAGTGACAGAAGAAAATTAATTTTTATTTTCTTTATTTCCAGATGGGAACATTTAAAGCACATGATGGTGAATATTTCTTAGAACCTATAATGAAGGCAGATGGGAGTGAAAATGAAGATGATCATAACAAGCCACATCTTATATACAGACAGGAATTAAAGAGGAACTATTTTCTGCAGTCTCACAAGCCTTGTGATGTTTCAGGTAAACTGTGAAGTAAAACTTTTTATGGTAAAACTGTAATATTATTTTTATCTTTTTTAGTTTAGAATTTATGTATTTTCTTTCAATTTTGATATATGGGATATTGTAAACAAATTTTCTTGACCTGAAGGATCCATTAGAAATTTATCTATAGCCAATTTTGTTGTACATTGTTTACATTCAAAAAAAAAAAAGTATTCAGTCGAGTTAGCCTTCGAAAAACATGAGGGTTACTGATCCCCTGTCCAGTTGAAAATTCATGTATAACTTTACAGTTAATGCTCCTTATATGCAGTTCCACATCCATGGGTTCAACCGATCATAAAATGCATAGTACTGTAGTATGTATTTAGTGAGAAAAACTCACATAAAAGTGGGCCTGTGCAATTCTACCCTGTGTCAGAGTCCACTATATTTGAGATTTGTAACAAAGAATCAAACATTTTTTACTTTAATCTGTCAGTGACAGTAGTGTGATTTTTCTCAGCAGAATTTAAATGATTGAAAAAACTGAACCTTAGTAACAGTAACATGTTGCTCAACTTTACATACTTTTTAATTTGTATAAAGGAAATATTTCAGATAGTTTTCTGGGACTTTTTTTGCTCAGCATTGTTTCTAAGGGTTGGCCATGTTGGTACATGTAGCAGCTGTTCATTTTCATTGCAGGGTATATATCACAGTTCAAATATCCATCTTCCTGTCAATGAGCTTATGGGTTATTTGTGGTTTTTTGCTACTATAAAAAATGCTGCTGTGAAAATTCTCATCCTCATCCCTTGTGTTTAAGTCCATCCAGAGTATATACATTGTTACTAAAGAATTCCACATTATTTTGCAAAGAAGTGTTTTTTTAAATCAATTTTTATTTCCAGCAATAGATGAGAGAAGTATGTTCCTCTTTTTTTTTTTACTGTAAAATTCAAACTAATGAAGATTATTCGTGGTTTAGAACTTAGGAATTGATTATTTCTATAAAATGTGA
This sequence comes from Redunca redunca, assembly GCA_006410935.1. Classification (NCBI taxonomy): domain Eukaryota; kingdom Metazoa; phylum Chordata; class Mammalia; order Artiodactyla; family Bovidae; genus Redunca; species Redunca redunca. The sequence continues at coordinate 529,810 of SJYQ01001724.1, read as the reverse complement.
GTCTGTTGCTAGTAGAATACTTGTATGTTGCATAGAAGTTGTATTAAGAGCTGTATCCTTATAATATACATGAATCTTTATCATATCATTTTATGTCACTCTATGAAGAATGGTGAAAAGCACCTGCACTTACCATCAAAGTATAAAATCTAGACAAGAGTGGGATTAGAAAGGATTTATTTGAGATTGTAGGTGTCCGCGAACTATGGTTCCAAACACTGCAATGCCATCTGTTTTGGGATATAATGATATGTAGGCCTTTGAAGGTTTTCCCTGGGAATGCACTTCTTAACCTTTGCTATTATATGAGTGCCATTTTGGAGTGGTTCTCACTGTGTCTAAGGCCGTGTTTTAAATCTATTGACATAATAGATGCCTTTCTTATGCTTTTAATATGAGCATAAGGGTTTCATTTTTATGGCTTCAAAGAAAACACAAATGGGTACAGCTCCACAATAGAATTCTACGGAAGGCAGCTTATGCTTGTTCTGATCCACCATTCACTAGCAGCTTGTTTAATGAATTGTTTAGCTTCTTAAGAAGAAAGCCACCAAGTAGACACTCTGAATGCGTAAATGTTTCACATAATGATATGCAGGGTTTTGCATTTACAATCCGTTCATTATCAGAAAGAGAATAGTTCAAGAAAAGCCAGGCCCTTTTGTTTAAAAAAGCAAAAAAAAAAACAAAAAAAACTCTTGTACTAAATTAGATTTATTATAAAAACTACAAATAGCAAGCAAATAGAAAGCTATGAGTTTTAGTTTTCTTTTATCACGATATATTTTCCCAAAATGTTTATCTACTAAAATGCTAAAGTAGTATCATTCTTTTCAATTCTTAAATTACCTACATTTTTAGGTATAATTAACATACATATTTTTAATCACTAAAAAGGCAATCAATTAATGGCCTAAATAATTAGCTGCTAATCATCATCCTGTTAGTAAAATGGAGAGTTGTAAATGTCATTAGTAAAATGTTATCAAAGGTTTTTTCCTTCATCCCCAGTTCACACACTGCTGTTCTGTAATACTTGCAGGATCTTATATATTCTAAAAACATGAGGAGAATTCTTCAAGTAGGTAGGCCTAAAGCTTTAACTTAGGAACCAAAAGAATTAATTGGAAAAGGAAAAGCCATTTTTTCTCATATTTCTATTGATTTAAATTTATTTAAAATTCTAAAATGCTGTAACTCATAGTCACTTCAGTCTTGATGGATTAATTTTTTTTTACGTCAGATTTCATCATGTGGCCATATGAATTATGTTTGGTAGCTGAACCTTAGCCATTGTGGATGTCAGGTTTCCAGGTAGATATCAGACATATTAGAAGTAAAATCCAGTGGAAATGGTACAATAAGCTCATAAAACCCATGAGATGAGCAAACAACCACACAGTAACAAAATTAAAAGCCAAGGGGGAGGGAAACCCTGAAAAGATGGATAGGAATGAAAATGACCCTCTGGATTCTGTTGAGTGTGGTTCTGCCATTACTTACTCTTCAAGGCAGATCAGAGCTGGTCTGTGTTCCTTGGGAGGCTGCGTGAGCCTTATTCCCATTCTGCCGTCACTGCTCTGCCTCTCTCTTCTCAGTGTCCTTTTCTCTCTTACCTTTCTTCCCATTTCTCTTCTTGGTTGTTACTGCTTTCCCATATTCTAAGTTGAACATTTTTTAAAAGTGCACTTCTTGGCCACCACTTTATACCAGTTCTTATATAGTCTATATATTTTCTTTGTACTTCTCTAATTTTTAGCTACTAATTTAAATGATACAGAGCTTAAACATGTTCATCTTCAGCTTGTCCTAAGATGAAATCTCAGGGTTACAACGGCCGGATGCCAGTGTTTTCTTGGATGTCCCAGGGTATCTTAGATTCAATACATCTGAATCCAAATTACTCTCTCTCCCATCTCCCTTTTTACTTGCACTCCCCAAAAGTATGTTTTTGGTGTTCAAATTTCTGTTGAAACTAAGCATATGCTATATGATGCAAACTTAGCAAGTATTACTTTTTTTCTTTCTTTATTTTTTTAATTTATTATTACAATATTGTACTGGTTTTGCTATACATCAACATGAATCCACCACATGTATACACGTGCTCCCCATCCTGAACCCCCCTCCCTCCTCCCTCCCCGTACCATCTCTCTGGCCCCAAGCATCCAGTATCATGCTTTTTAAAGTCATGTTCAGTTAACTAGAAAAGATTGATTTATATTTGAATAACAGATTATTTGCCTCAACCTTCAGGTTTTCTTTTTTGATTTGTTAATCAGCATGCTAAAGTTCATAAAAGTAGTTTATTTGCTTAAGTGACTATTCTTCATTTTATTATACTAGCAATGTTCTTAAGTTCAATTTCATCCCAAGAAAAGAAAAATCCCAAACTGAAATTTCACCAACCTATTAAGATTTTGAGACTGTGAATGCTATGGAATAGAAGATATCTATATGGATCTATCTCTTTATATATCTTGTTGCTGTTTAGTCACTCAGTCGTGTCTGACTTTTTGTGACCCTATGAACTGTAGCCTGCCAGGCTCCTGTGTCCATGGGATTTGCCAAGCAAGAATACTGGAGTGGGTTGCTATTTCCTTCTCCAGGGGATCTTCCCAACCCAGGGATCAAACCTGCGTTTTCTACATTGACAGGCGGATTCTTTACTGCTGAGCTCCCAGGGAAGCCTATATATATATAAATGGATCTGTACTTTTCAAAGCACTCCTTATAGTCATGTGTCACTGTTCCTTAGAGTTAATTCTGAGCTGTAATCATCCTTAGCTCATACATGTTTTCTGTGAGGGGAAGACCTAGTAGTGCTGTGACAATTATTTGTTCTATGCATATAGCTTTATTTTATTAGCTGATTTATTTTGCCAATTGTGTGTTCTGCTTGCTGTAATAGTGAAATGTGCATGTATTAAATAATTCATTCCAAAGAGAAGGATCAGTCTGCCATTTTTGATACTTACTTTGTGTTATCATTATTATGCCTGTGGAAGTTCCAGAACTTTGAAGTCCTATTTTATTTGTGAAGTCTTGGATTATCTAGTTTTACTTGTAATGAAGTTAATGATTCCCATTGGGTGAATTGTGTTTTAAATGGGATATGAAGAAGGAAACCCACATGCTGGGAACCAGAGGATATATTTATCCAGTCTGACAGGTGCATTTTGAAAATATATATCATGGAAAGTCACTGTGATCCTTCATATTTTAACTGTGGTAACAACAGTTCTAACCAGGAAGGACTACCTGAAGACTACTCACTCTTAAAAATTTAACAGTTTTTAAAAATCTTCTTTCCTCTGTATTGGGATTATATATTTCATACTCTGTCTTTAAACTGGAGGATATTTTGCTGGTAGAAATAATGATCCATTCTTCTAGTTTTGAAGCGTAGCCTTTTTCTTGATGTCTTTGTACTAACTTGGGAATTGATGGGGAGAGTTGTGCTTCTCGAGGTATAAAAGAAACGATCATAATTATAACCCCTAATTGAAGAGTGAACTACACCTGTGTCTTAAACATAATAGTGCCAAACCATTTCTTATGTTTCTGTTAAAGATTTGCTTATCTCTCGCTGTAAAATTACAGCTTTTTTTTGGTTGCTAGGCATTCTGATGTCAACTTGTTCTGGTTCATGTGTTCATCAAATCTCTGTTGAGGTGAGACTGAAATTGTTAATCCTCTTTGAAATGCACTGTGCGTCTGTGTTTCTCTTCCACCTCTGTTAAGAACTTTTCTCTTTTTGTTTTAGATTGGTACACTTCCTGTTTTGAAATTTCTTATGTAGTGTTCTTAGTCACTTTGCAACTTGGTTAAGTTTCTATGTGTTTTAACTTGATGGTAATATAAGCTTCCCTGCTAGAACTGAATACATCTCCATTTACCCTTTACTGTAGCAGCACTTGCTCTTCAGAGCTCTGTCTCCACCATATGTTTCCTTGGGTTTCTTTCATACTCTTAGTCACTTGTTCTTTAAAGAAATTTCTCCTTAATGTTTTCTCTACAGTGAGCGGTATCTCCTCAAATTTCTAAAAAGTCCCTTTGCTGTAAATAAGTTTATTTAGATATTTAAGATGTTCTTCACTTATAGAGATAAAAATATGAATGGAGTTATTAGTTTTTAGCTCTTTTACTAACTGTATCTTAGTATAGTTTCTTACTCTACTGAAAGTTGCTATTCATTTTACTTATAATTAGCATCTTACTCATTCTCCTATGGTTAACGTACCTGCCCATGATTTTGTCAGATTAAGATCATGGACTTTTGAATTTCTGGCTCTGTAATATCTCACTGTTTAGGGGCTGCTCCATTTATTCTGCACATAATTAACACTATCTTGTATTGTTTTAAAATTTCTTATGTGCTCTGTTACCCTACACCTCAGTTTTAAGCTTCTTTGTTTGTGCTCCTTAAACTAAAGGGTTATATTTTATTTCATTTTTAATATTCCTCAACAGCAACTAATACTATGTTATGCTTATAATACATGCCATGTAAATAGTTGAGAAATTGTTAGTACTAAAATAACTGTACTGCTTACAGATGGGTATGAAAGATGAGGTTCATTTAGAATATGATTTGGTGCATCATACAAAGACAGTCTAACGCAGATATGAAAGGTGTAGAAGCTTACTTGAGAAACTAACTCATTATCTGAAACCCAGAAGAAGAGTAGGGATTAGACAGGGAGAGGGTGACAAGTATTTCATACAGAAGCAGGATGATCTAATACTGGGGAGATAAACAAGGGAAAGTTCATGGAGGTCAGTATAAACTGGATTAGGGGTTTGTGCTTTACCTCAACACTGATCCTGTAGATATTGGGAGTCATCTCCTCAAGTAGGTCAAAGAAAGATCCTGATATGGGGTCTAATTGTGTTGTTTGGCCTGACTTGGTCTGAATTAATTGCTGTTATTGGGAGACAGAGATGTAATCAGCCACATCGCTCTGTTGGTAGAGTCAGGTGAGTGTAACTGGAACTCCTGACTAAGTGAATAGATGGGGATAGATACCCAAAGAGAAATTGGGGACTGTTGTGAGAAGTTAGGTGAATAAATGCTAAGAGGGGAAACTGCAGAAACACAGGATGGGCAGTTATAATACTGGTGTTATAAAAATTGGTGCCTGTGAGCACTGGCAAAAGAAAATGCCAACAACTGACAAATACAGAATGAAGAGAATATTTCTGACATTAACAGATTAGTAGCTGAACTTTGTGTTGAAATATACAGAATGAGTAGAGGACTGAGACATTAATAACTAAAATACAAGCTATGGTACAAGTAAGAGAACTAGTAGTAATTTTGTTCTTAGTGTAACACTGTCCAGAATTTTCAGTCAATTCATTTTTTTCTGCTGTCATGGTATTCAGTAATTTTGCATACATGCTAGCAAATTTGGATTTCCTGACCACCTCTCAGTTTTTTATTTTGGTGATGTAGAGAATGCAAATAGAAAGACCAAGATGATATTCAGGTTATGACTTTTAAATTTGTGCCACAAGAAAATGGAAGAAATTTCTGAATTCTTTCTCTTTTACTATAGTAGTATATTCACTACTAGTCCTAGGGACTCCATTTATAGCATTCAGCAGGAAGGAGAAAATATATGATGTAGAGTCAATAAATAAAAAGTGTGTCCATCTTGTGGTGTGCTAGAAGAAGAATGAAGAAGGGATGCAAGAAGAGTTCAGTGGTGAAATATGTGTGCAGGTTATCCCTACTCCATGTTCTGGGGTGAGCTTTAATTGAATAAGTGGAGAAAAGAGCTGACTGCTAAGAGGAGACTCCGGTTCTTATTTCACATCAGTAACTCTGGAGGATGAGGTCTCAATTTGACCCTAACTTGGATTTGTTTATTCATTTGTTCATTCATTTATAATACATATATTTGAGCACCTCCTTCACTGATGCTACAGTGGTGCTGGGGGTGTATAACTCATCCCATGACCAGCCTGTACAAGTAAGTACAGTTTCTGTGAGCAGGGTGAGAGGGTAGAAGGAGATAAAGTAAACATCTCCTATGGGAGGCTAGATCCTATAGATGTGGGTGAATCCAGGTTGTGGAACCTGGAGATTACACAAGGGGGAACTTCTTTAAGAAAAGCAATAAATATATTATGAGGACAAAAGCTTCTAGGTTTCCTTTAAGGTCTTTGAAAGGGACTTTGTAAGTGAGAGATCGAAAGTTCAGCTATTTTAGATTCATGGTGAACCCGCCTCAACATGTAGGACCTTGTAAGACACAATAATGGCTTTGGCTATAACTTCAACACTGGAAGCCACTGTAGGATTTTAAAGTAGGAGTAATCTGATCAGCCTGTTTTTTAAAGATATCACTCAGATCCTTGTAAGGAGTACTGCAAAGCTAGCAGAAAGGCAGAAGCAAGGAAGGTTAAAAGGATATTGCAGTAATTAAGTTGATAAATGATGTCTTGAACTGGGCAATAGCCATGAAGCTAGCCATGTACACAGATACTGTGTACATCTTAATTGTCAAGCTGATAGGTGGAGTGAAGGTGGGGGTTGAGAGTAAAAATTACCACGTTATTTATGTTTATATTTGTTTGTTTTTCTTGAACAAATGGAAGGATTGTCATTTACCAAGATGGAGAAGTCTGTGAAAACCATGGATTAGAAGAGAATATCAAGAAATTAGCCTTTAGATATTTTGAATTTAAGGTGCTAATTAGATATCCAAAAGGAGAATAGTCAGGTAGGCAATGGAATATATGAGTTGGAAGATCAGTAAGGAGTCTAAGCTTGGGATAATAATTTTGAAGTCAGACCATATAAATGATATTGTAAGATAAGTTTGTATAAAATTGTGTAGGGAATGGATTAGATGCAGAAGAGAAAAAGTCCAAGGAGTGAACCATGAGGTATTTGATTTTTAGCAGTTGTGGAGATGAGGAGAAAACCAGGAAGACTGAAAAGTAGGGAGATAATAAAAAAAGCTGAGGCAATAGTGTCCCAATCTAAGTGATAAAAGATTTTTCAAAAGGTAAGACTAATTGGCTAAATGGTGCTGAGAATTCAAAGAACATGAAGATTTAGAACTGATTATTGGATTTTGCAAAGTAGAGATGATTGGTGATCATAAGTATTGTGCTAATTGGAGTGGGTTCCAGAATATTTCCAGGAATAAAGATTCATAAAATTAAGGTATTACAAAGGAGACTTAGATTAACTATCTTTAGGCTTTGAGAGGACTAATCCTGTCAATGGTGAAAACTTTTGTAGAAAAAGTGATACATTAAGCTTTGGAATGCAGCATAAAATAAACTAAACTATATCTTTGAAATTAAGAGCTCGATTTATCCATTTCAAACTTTGATTTATTCCTTTTGTCAAAATCTAGAAATAGTGAACTTAATAAAGCTTTTGAAAGCAGTGTAAATAAGTTTATTTCATGTAAATCAATTGAGGTATTTCATAGGAATTTAAAGATTTAGCATAACATTTATTTTGAAAAGTGTTCATATATGTGGATCTGATTTATATATAATTTTTTCCTTCCATTGGCTTATCTATGATATTGTGCCATAACAAAAAAAGCTAAAAAGAGTCCTAAAAATATTATAGCTCTGTTATAAGTCTTGAAATGTGGTACAACAGATCCTTGATTTTATTCAAAATTTGTTCAAGATTGTTTTGGCTATTCTTGATATATATATTATTGAT
>SJYQ01001724.1:509408-520524 GCA_006410935.1 Redunca redunca | reverse complement strand
TATATATATATAGTTTAAGAAATAAATTGTAATGACTGCAGTAACATTGGAATAAAGAATAAGTTAAAGTATATCTTTGCATTACATTTTATATTTTTAATGAGTTATAACTTTATTTTCCAAAAAATCTGAGACATAAATCATAGTTAATAACACTACAGGAAGTGTAAGATTTTAAAGAGTTACTTAGTAATAGTGTGGAAAAATAGTATATCAGTTCAGGGAAAGAGAAAATAGGGTGTGTGTGCATGCTCAGTCATGTCCGACTCTTTGCAGTCCTTGGACCATAGCCTACCTGGCTCCTTGGTCCATGGGATTTTCTAAGTAAGAATACTGAAGTGGGTTGCCCTTTCCTCCTCCAGGGGATCTTCCCAGACCCAGGGATCAAACGGGCATCTCCTGTATCTCCTGCATTGAGGGTGGATTCTTTACTGCTGAGCCATCAGGGAAGACCCAAGTAGCATGTAATGCTTATAAATGCCTACTTAGAACTAACTTTGTACTTTGGGAGGTGTTTTAGGATGCTTCGTACTTAAAATTATCTCAAGGCAGTTCTGGAATGATTCCACATGAGGCAGATTGTCAGATAATATGGAGAAATGGAGCTCTAGGAGGAAGTCATGGAAAGTTTGGAAAGCAGAGGGAGTTATTTTATCCACTATTCAGTAATAGTAAGTGGCTGTGGTTCAGAAGTGGCTGCCATGAAAGCTCATCTGAAAATAGGAAGATAAGACTAATGAGGTAGAATTCTCAATTGGTGTCTATTTTAATAGTGTTATGCTATGTTCTAATTTCAGCAGTCGTGCACTCTTGCAAAATAAGCTCACTACATATCAATGAGATATGTAGTGTTCAGCATGAATTCTGAGTAACTGACTTTTTTTAAAGAATGAAATGTCACATTTCATTTACATGTTTAGTTGCTAAGTGTATAAATCTAACTCATTGATAAGATTTTCAGCATCTTTTCAAGCTGTTGTTATCAATATACAATATAACATTGTTATCAATATACAAAATACAATATATTGAATTCAATATTCAATATACAATATAACATTGTTATATCAGTCTATGTAATTGTACATTCAAGTTCTTCTTACATTTGTATCATTTGGTTAGTTTGTCTTAGTCTCACTTTTTTTTCGAATTTCTGAAAAGAGATAGGATTTTAAGACCTGAAAAGGCACTTCCTAAAATGCAAAGGGCAATGCAAGTGTCCTGTTCTGGCGGTTGGAGTGCCAAAAGCTGATAGGAGACAGTGGCTGTGTATTCCTCTCCATTTAAAAAATCTTAAAGGTTTTGAATTTATGAATGAATATATGCTTGTTTTTAACTCTTGATTTATGCAAGAATCCTTGATTCAGCTTATTAGAGACATTGTCTTGTACATCTTCAGAGCTAGCCCCAAAGGTTGACTTTTCAGAATGTGGAAGAAAGGATATTTACTCTGTAATATTTACCAGTGTGTCCTTTGTCCTGTCAGAACACATAGCAGAAGGAACTAGAATTTCTTGCTATATGTAGGGTTAATGGGAGTAACTTGGAGGTTTCCAGTGCCCCCTTTTTTTTTCTCCCTGAGGGCCACTAAAGTAAAAAGTAAAATAAAAAATAGAGCTAAACCCCTTTATATCAGAATTTTAGTTCAACTCTATGGTTCTGTAATGCAAAGAAGACAAGACCCCATATTTTCATGCATATGACTAACTCCTCTTTTAACTTTGTAGGAGGCAGGATTTTCCATTATAACCCTAATTACTAAATTCTTAACATTCTGCATGTATTACCCACACATGACCTTTAAAAGGGTCATGTGATGTGGAATTTAGATGTAATAATTGATACTGAGAAGATATGAATTCATCTCTTTGTTATGCACTTATTTTTGGTGGCTGTTGAAATTTTATGTAACTTGTGTCACATGTCTCTGTTTTAAAAAGTACACCATAATAGTAGCTGATTCAGGGATGTAATGAGGACTAATGATGTAATAATGCTTTTATATTTCATGTTTCAGCTGGCCACAGGCAAGTCTATGATGTTCTGCACATTTATCACTAATAGATGGGGTTCTAATTATTAACTTGTGAAACTCTTTGAAATAAAGAATTATAAAGTGTTTTATAAGCAAATTCTTTAACAGTGGTTGATATTTCTAATATTGACAAATCAGAGAACTATAGATTTTTATGAATTTTTATGTTATGGAATACTACTGTTTTAAAAAATAGGTTCTGAAATTATATTTACAAGCTATGTTAGCATGTACAGTTTACTTGACCCTCCTGTTCCTCGCTTTCTTCAAATAAAGATAATCAAAATACCCACCTTATAAAGTTGTTAATAATGAGATAATTTACAAGTACCTGATACATAGTTAGCATTCATTGAATATTATGTTTGCCATTATTATTGCTAGTAGTATTAATAAGAAAACTCAATAAGATTGCAATATAGGACATATACTATGTCCAGAAGGCAATTTAAATCATGAGAAAATATAATTGAGATTTCACAGTATATATGATATGATTGTCCTTTATTTCAAGGCACACTCAGTTCTTTGAGCTGAGAGTCCTATTGGGTATTTAACAAGTAGTTTGCAATATCGAAAGTCTAGAATGAGCTTCATGTGATTTCATGCTTGTTTTTAAAATGGATGATGTGCTGTTGGAGAATGTAAACTCTGTTTACTCATCTGGTTAAATACAGAGCAGGAGTATCAATTCTAGCCTCAGCCCAGAGACCAGAATGAATGTTGTACTTGATATGTTTTTTTTAAATTCAAGTATAATTGCCTTACAATATTGTGTTAGTTTCTGCTGTACAATAACGTGAATCAGCTTTATGTATATATTTATGCCCTCCCTCTTGAACCTCCTTCCCACCCACTTCCTTAGGTCATCAGAGAGTGCCGAGCTGAGCTCCCTGTGTTATACACTGCAGGTTCTCACTAGGTATCTGTTTTACATACTCTTTGACAGAAATCACAGCAAGACTCTTTTTGACCCACCTCCTAGAGTAAGAAACATAAAAACAAAAATAAACAAATGGGATCTAATTAAACTTAAAAGCTTTTTTACAGCAAAGGAAACCATAAACAAGATAAAAATACAACCCTCAGAATGGGAGAAATCATTTGCACACGAAGCAGCTGACAACTGATTGGATTACCCCTGCTCTGTTCATCTAATAAATTTATTGTCTTGTTCCTCATTATATTCCTTTCTTCCATCTCCCTCCTTCTATCTTCCTTTTTTCTATCTCACTTCCAAATTTATCATCCTCACTTTCTTCATCCTTCTCCTTTTCCTTTCTTTCCATGAACATTTATTAAGCATATCCAAAGGGCAGAACATATTGCCCAGCAGTGTTTTCAGGCCTTGCTTGTTTTCAGGTATTGCTTGATGGTAGTGGGAATGACTGTGTTTAGTGGTGGGCTGACGGGGAGGGGCTTGGGACTTCATCTTATCAGCAATGAAGGTCCATTGTAATTTCTTGAAGAAGGATGAGATGAAAGGGATAGGCCTAAAAATGAATCATTTTGGATACAAATGAAGGGTGAATGGGAGGGAGAAGAGACTGATGATGATAGTGGGATCATTCAAGAGATAGTTTGTGTCTTATTTTGATTTACTATTCAAGCGGGCCTTAAGAAGTCAAGTGGGCCTTAAGAAGCATCACTTCGAACAAAGCCAGTGGACATGCTGGGAGTACTTGAGCTATTTCAAATACTAACAGTTGATGGTGTGAAAGTGCTGCACTCAATATGCCAGCAAATTTGGAAAACTTAGCAGTGGCCGCAAAACTGGAAAAGGTCAGTTTTCATTCTAATCTCAAAGAAAGGCAATGCCAGAGAATGCTCAAACTACCACACAGTTGCACTCATCTCATACGCTAGCCATGAGCTTCCCTGATGGCTCAGATGGTAAAGCGTGTGCCTGCAATACGGGAGACCTGGGTTCGATCCCTGGGTTGGGAAGATCTCCTGGAGAAGGAAATGGTGACCCATTCCAGTATTTCTGCCTGGAGAATCCCAGGGACAGAGGAGCCTGGTAGGCTACAGTCCATGGGGTGGCAGAGAGTTGGATACGACTGAGCGACTTCACTTCACTTCACATGCTAGCAAAGTAATGTTCAAAATTCTCCAAGCCAGGCTTTAACAGTACGTGAACCATGAACTTCCAGATGTTTAAGCTGGATTTAGAAAAGGTAGAGGAACCAGAGATCAAATTGCCAAAATCCATTGGATCATCAAAAAAGCAAGAGAGTTCAAGAAAAACATCTACTTTTGCTTTACTGACAATGCCAAAGCCCTTGACTGTGTGAATCACAACAAACTGTGGAAAATTCTTCAAGAGATGGGAATACCAGACCACCAGACCTGCCTCCTGAGGTACGTCAAGGCTGTATATTGTCACCCTGCTTATTTAACTTATATACAGAGTACATCATGCAAAATGCCAGGCTGGATGAAGCACAAGCTGGAATCAAGATTGCTGGGACAAATATTAATAACCTCAGATATGCAGATGACACCACCCTTATGGCAGAAAGTGAAGAACTAAAAAGCCTCTTCATGAAAGTGAAAGAGGAGAGTGAAAAAGTTGTCTTAAAGCTCCACATTCAGAAAACTAAGATCATGGCATCTGGTATCATCACTTCATGGCGAATAGATGGGGAAGCAATGGGAACAGTGAGAGACTTTATTTTTGGGGGCTCCAAAATCACTGCAGGTGGTGATTGCAGACATGAAATTAAAAGATGCTTGCTCCTTGGCAGAAAAGTTATGACCAACCAAGACAGCATATTAAAAAGCAGAGACATTAGTTTACCAACAAAGGTCCGTCTAGTCAAGGCTATGGTTTTTCAAGTAGTCGTGTATGGATGTGAGAGTTGGTCTATAAAGAAAGCTGAATGCCGAAGAATTGATGTTTTCGAGCTGTGGTGTTTGAGAAGACTCTTGAGAGTCCCTTGGACTGCAAGGAGATACAACCAGTCCATCCTAAAGGAAATCAATCATTGACTATTCATTGGAAGGACTGATGTTGAAGCTGAAACTCCAATACTTTGGCCACCTGATGTGAAGAACTGACTCATTTGAAAAGACCTGGATGCTGGGAAGATTGAAGGCAGAAGGAGAAAGGGATGACAAAGGATGAGATGGTTGGATGGTATCACTGACTCAATGAACGTGACTTTGAGTAAACTCCGGGAGTTGGTGATGGGCAGGGAGGCCGGGGTGCTGCAGTCCATGGGGTTGCAAAGAGTCGGACACGACTGAGCGACTGAACTGAACTGATTCCCACAATGTTACTCTTAAGTGAGAAAGCTCTGAATGAGTTTAGAGGTATTAATATTATTGACAGCAGGAGCAGTACAAGGAAAAATGTGAAGAAGTGGCAAAACTTGGTGATCAGATACAAAGGGTGAAGGAAAGATAGGAAGAACCCAATTGTGGTATACAGCTTAGTTTCAGTATGGTATTTGGAAGTTATTGCCCACATTGACAGAGGGAAACTCAGGATGGGAAAAGAAAATTAACTCATTTTTATATGCTTTGTGTCAGTGGAACATTCAAGTCAAATTACAGATAATTTCATTATTGTTTGACAAACTTTTTAGTAGTTTATTTTGCATAGAGTATTCACCTTGCATTCTAGAATACTGTATGCTGTTGTAGGAGTTATTTTTGCTTTTGTAATTTTAAGTATTTTATGTTCTAGTAAGCAGATTATCATTGTTGCATGATGTTTAAGATGTAGTGCTTTGGTCTAAAGTAGTTTTGGGTCATAATACACTTGTTATTAATAAAGGACAAGACATTGTTTAAGCATTTGAGTAAATGGAGCATTGCATAGAAATGGTGTAATTGGCAAAGAGCTTTGCATAGTGCTCATTTATTTAGGGTATTTGGAAAGGTCATTTTTATGATCACTTATTATAGTACTTAAGTATAAATATCAGAAAAAGGTAATGAGATAAAATGTTTAGCCTGTAAGATATTTACAGATACTATTTTCAAAAATAATACTATAATTCAGAAACCAGTAAACAAATTCATTGTAATGATTTAAAGGAGACTGAGATATTAATAAAAGAATTTAGTAGTTGTCTAGGCACATCTCTCCTTATGACCAGTGCTAAAAGTCTGAGGTATAACTTCCATGTATTTTTGGCTCATCATATAAGTTTTTATGAATCTGTATATTTTGTAAAAGTTTGTTTTCACAAAATGAGATCATTCTATCATTCATATTGTTTTGCCACTTATACTTTTTACTTAAAAATGCATCATGAACATCCTTCCTTATGAAAACACAAAGACCTCATTCATTTTTTTCCCATATCTGCATAACATTCCATTGTTGAATTATTCCTTTGCTGAGGATTGTTTGTTTAAAAAGGTTTAAATGTGGCCTCTTGGTTATTTTAGTTATCAAAGCCATTTGTCTTTGCAAAATTAGATTTGCAGAATCAAAACATTAGCAAAAAAACTTTCTCTCTAATAATTTAGCATTTCTTTCCTAATATTTAGCATTTCTAAAACTACTGTATGATAGCAGTCAGAACTGTCCTGTTATTTTAATAGTAGTTGATTTTGTAAATTACTGTTTGTTAAGAACTTGTTGATAATAATAATGAAAGTCATGAATATATAAACCAATATGAAATACAGCATTTGGACAGCAGCCCATATATGGCCACACAATTTTGCTTACACGCACCCTCCCTTTTAGTCCACCTACCTTCCCCCACCCGATCATTCTAAATGTCATGCATGTCATCTCCCTGCTTTTTCTGTAGTGTGACTGCATCCATACATATTTCTTAAATCTTTATTTTGTTTTTTAAGCTACATAAAAATGTGTCAGATTTAATTTTTTTCATTTTTGTCACTTGTAATTAACAAAATTCACTCATATTGTTGTGTGTTAAAGCATGAAATCAGATTTCTTCCAAATAATTCAAATATTTTACAAAGTCTGCACAATATTCTTATCATTATTTCCTTTTCTATAGAAATCAAACCCCTGACATCTGTTTTGGTGAAAGTGTGTTTGTTGTTAAATTACAGTTTTCTTTCTTTTTTTCCTTTAACCTTCATTGTCAAGCAATATGTTTTAGTGGTTAAAATCACCAACTTTGGAGCCAGATATCTAGGATTTCAATCTCAGATATGCTACTTATTACTTAAATATGGCTGTATTTTACTAATCTAATTCTATAAAGCTTTTGCCTTTTGATAGACAAATTTAAACTACCTTTATTTGTATATGAACCAGTTACTTTTTTTTTTCCTGGTTTTTATATGAACCAGTTATTTGTTTTCATTTTCAGCTCAGTCAGTTCAGTTGCTCAGTCATGTCCAACTTTGCGACCCCATGGACTGCAGCACGCCAGACCTCCCTGTTCATCACCAACTCCCAGAGTTTACTCAAACTCATGTCCATTGAGTCGGTGATGCCATCCAACCATCTCATCCTCTGTTGTCCCCTTCTCCTCCCACTTTTAATCTTTCCCAGTATCAGGGTCTTTTCAAATGAGTTAGCTCCTCACATCAGGTGGCCAAAGTATTGGAGTTTCAGCTTCATCGTCAGTCCTTCCAATGAACACTCAGGACTGATCTCCTTTAGAATGGACTGGTTGGATCTCCTTGCAGTCCAAGGGACTCTCAAGAGTTTTCTCCAACACCACAGTTCAAAAGCATCAATTCTTCAGTGCTCAGCTTTCTTTATAGTCCAACTCTCACATCCATACAGGACCACTGGAAAAACCATAGCTTTGACTAGATGGACCTTTGCTGGCAAGGTAATGTCTCTGCTTTTTAATATGCTGTCTTGGTTGGTCATAACTTTCCTTCCAAGGAGTAAGTGCCTTTTAATTTCATGGCTGCAGTCACCATCTGCAGTGATTTTGGAGCCCAAGAATATAAAGTCTGTCACTATTTCCACTGTTTCCCCATCTATTTGCCATGAATTGGTGGGACTGGATGCCATGATCTTAGTTTTCTGAATGTTGAGTTTAAAGCCAACTTTTTCACTCTCCTCTTTCATTTTACCAAGAGGCTCTTTAGTTCCTCCTCTTCACTTTCTGCCATAAGGGTGGTGTCATCTGCATATCTGAGATTATTGATATGTCTCCCAGCAATCTTGATTCCAGCTTGTGCTTCATCCAGATCAGTG
Organism: Redunca redunca; assembly: GCA_006410935.1. Taxonomy (NCBI): domain Eukaryota; kingdom Metazoa; phylum Chordata; class Mammalia; order Artiodactyla; family Bovidae; genus Redunca; species Redunca redunca. The sequence goes on along the minus strand of SJYQ01001724.1, from coordinate 512,338 downwards.
TTTCTCATGATGCACTCTGCATATAAGTTAAATAAGCAGGGTGACAATATACAGTCTTGATGTACTCCTTTCCTGATTTCGAATCAGTCTGTTGTTCCATGTCCCGTTCTAACTGTTGTTTCCTGACCTGCATAAAAATTTAATTAACTGTGTATGTTAATTCCTTTGTCTCTGTATATTGTGGATTACTCATCTATAAAGTGGAATTAATAATAGTACTTACTTTATATGCCGCTATTAAATAAGTTGGGCTTCCCTGGTGGGTCAGTGGTAAAGAACCTGCCTGCCAGTACAGGAGATGTGGTTTCCACTCATGAGTCAGGAAGATCCCCTGGAAGAGGAAAATGCAACCCGCTCCAGTCTTTTTGTGTGGCAGATCCCATGAACAGAGGAGCTTGGTAGACTACAGTCCATGGGGTTACAAAAGAGTGGGATATGACTTAGTGATTAAACAAAGATTAGATGAGTTAATATAAATAAATTTGTTAGAAATGAAAAGTTGACCCATAAACAAGGAAGGAGTTTGAGGTGCTGACTCCCCTGTCCAGGGTAAAATCTGCATGTACCTTTACAGCTGGCACTCCATATCTGTGGTTCTGCGTCTTCAGATCTGTAGATCATAGTCCCATAGTACATATTTGTTGAAAAACATCCATGTATAAGTCAACCCACACAATTCAAACCCATGCTATTCATGGATTATCTCTACTTGATTTATAATAGACAATATACATTGTGTTATTTGTATTTCATATTAATTTTATTGTTTCTTTTTTTTTCTATTTCCTTATTTTTGCTGATTTTTCTATTCTTAAGTCATCCCACAACACTCAGAATTTAGAATTTGTACTGAGTATCTTTTTCCTTTGGTAATGTGCTTATTTTGACAGCAGTATATATGCATACCTATACTTACTGATTTTAAAGGAATGTAATAATTGTATCCTTTTTGCACTAAGCTATGTCACATATCCCAATTCCTTCTTAGCCCACTGAAATTTTACAAAGTGATTATTCCACTTTTCACTGTCTCCAGCAGTATATGAGAGGTTCAGGAGCCCCACATTATATTACCATGCCTAATTATTTTCAATATTTTTCATTTTAGCCATTTGGGAGGATATATAGTTAAATTTCATTGTGTTTTAATGTGCATTTCCCAGATTATTGGTAATTTTTGGTACTGTTTCCTGTGTTTATACCTTTGAATTTTGCCTTTTGTGAGGTATTCAAGTCTCCCTTTTTTTTTTATTATCTTATTTCTTATTTGCAGTGGTTAATGATACAATCTGTATATAAGTCCTTTGTTTATATTTATTCCAGATATCTCTTCCTTTTCCCATAATAATGTTTGGTGAACACAGTTCAAAGTCTTGGTTTACTCAAATGAATAGCCTTTTTGGTTAGTATTTTTTGTGTCCTAAAGTCCTTTCTCAAACAAAAACCAAGGTCATGAATATACTCTGATATATCATCATTTAAAAGACAGATGAAACATGTTTGAGGTCTTTCCCTTTTTTTAAGTTCTTAGAAAAGTTTTGAGAAATAGTGCTATTTCTTCTTTAAATACTTAGTCATGTTTGCTGGTGAAGCCCTTTGAGACTGGGTTTTTGGGGAAGAATTGATTCAAGTTCAATTTTTTTAAGTTATGTGGCTGTTAGACTTTCTAATTCTTCGCGGGTCAGTTTTGATAAGTTGTGTTTTTTTTCAGAAATGTTCTAGAAAACATTTCTTAATTTGTTTGTATCAAGTTGTTTATAATATATTCTTAATGTTTATTTTTCCCTTTTTAAAATAATTACTCCAGAATTGAATTTTAAATTTGAATTTGTATATTTTTTTGTTCTAAGGATTCTTTTTTTTTCTTCTGTGTATATTGTTTATCCGATGTTTTCATTCCAGTTTGGAATTCTTCTTTCTTTCTTTCATTATTTCAGCCTACACAGAGTCACCTATTCTAACTTACTGTCAATCTGACTCCTTCAAGCCACAGTACTTCCTCCATTGTGTTCTTGTTTAGCTTACTATTAACCAGTGAGAGGTTTAATTTTGTAGCACCCAGGTTGGACAGAACTTTGGGGGCTATCTCAGGTGGAGATATTGACAGGCCCTGGTAACCAACCATTCAATTTTGTTTCTATGATTTTTGACTGTTTTAGATAGCTAAATCAAATAGGATTTATACATTTGTGGCTGGCTCATTTCTAGTTGTCATACTGTGCTCAAGATTCATCCATATCAGAGCATGTAATAATTTCCTTTTTAAAAGATGAATAACCCATTTTCTATATATACCACCTTTCATTTATCTGTTTATCTATCAATAGATATTTGAGTTGCTTCCGCCTTTTGGTTATTGTAAATAATGCTCCAGTGAACATGAGTGGACAAATGTTACTTCAAGACCCTGCTTAAATTCTTTTGGATATATGCTGAGATGTAGAATTGCTGGATCATTTGGTAGTTCTGTATATAAATTTTTGATGTACTTTTATACTATTTCCCATAGCGGTTGCACCCCATTTTATAATCCTACCATCAGTTCATGAACGTTCCAGTTTCTCCAATCCTCATCAATACTTATTATTTTCTGTTCTTTTTAATACTAGCCATCCTAATGGGTTTGAAATGATATCTCATTGTAGTTTTGATTTGCATAGTGATCAGTGCAAAGAAATAGAGGAAAAGAACAGAATGGGAAAGACTAGAGATCTCTTCAAGAAAATTAGAGATACCAAGGGAACATTTTATGCAAAGATGGGCTCAATAAAGGACAGAAATGGTATGGACCTAACAGAAGCAGAAGATATTAAGAAGAGGTGGCAAGAATACACAGAAGAACTGTACAAAAAAGATCTTCATGACCCGGATAATCACGATCATGTGATCACTCATCTAGAGCCAGACATCCTGGAATGTGAAGTCAAGTG
>SJYQ01001724.1:490256-501845 GCA_006410935.1 Redunca redunca | reverse complement strand
TACTTTGGCCACCTCATGCGAAGAGTTGACTCATTGGAAAAGACTCTGATGCTGGGAGGGATTGGGGGCAGGAGGAGAAGGGGACGACCCAGGATGAGATGGCTGGATGGCATCACGGACATGATGGACGTGAGTCTGAGTGAACTCCAGGAGATGGTGATGGACAGGGAGGCCTGGCGTGCTGCGATTCATGGGGTCGCAAAGAGTCGGACACGACTGAGTGACTGAACTGAACTGAAAATAAATGATTAAGGTAACGCTTTTTTCATAATAAGTGACATTATAATGGGCAACAAACATATCATCTAAAATGATGCTTTGAAATTTGTGCAGTGTAGATGTGTTTTATTTACTTGAATTGAATTTTTAAAGTGACAACACAGCTCTACATACAGATTTATGCTGATTACTTTTTAACCTCTGAATCTGAAGTAACTATCTAGATGTATATAGTTATCTAGATGTGTAATTATTTAGATACTGGTGTGGCATGCTCCACAGAAGGCAATGGCACCCCACTCCAGTACTCTTGCCTGGAAAATTCCATGGATGGAGGAGCCTGGTGGACTGCAGTCCATGGGGTTGTGAAGAGTCGGACACGGCTGAGCAACTTCACTTTCACTTTTTACTTTCATGCATTGGAGAAGGAAATGGCAACCCACTCCAATGTTCTTGCCTGGAGAATCCCAGGGATGGGGGAGCCTGATGGGCTGCCGTCTATGATGTCACACAGAGTTGGACACGACTGAAGTGATTTAGCAGCAGCAGCAGCAGCGGCGGCATGGTCATTGTGAAGGGATTCTAATGAGAACATTGACATGGAGGATGCTTATTGATGTATAGGAAATTATATCATGTATATGGAATAGTGTGGGTTAAACTTGGAAATTTTAAATGTTTGAAGAAGATATTCATTAAGAAAATTGGGAATGTGATAGAGATAGTGAAGAAAATTACTAGATTTTATAAGTACACCAGGTTTTGATGTTAAATGACAACTCCCGTATCAGTGCTTTGGAAATATTGACTCTAAGAGGTAAAGGAACACAAAAGTAATTTTTGAATAACTACATACAGTTTTGATGATGGTACCATCCTCAGAAAAGTTTTGTCATATGTATTTTATGATTAAAATCATTATAATCACAGTATCAATTAGAAAATATTGTGATGTACCTTGTGAAGTTGTCCATGGGGGTTTTAAAACCAGAGTTCATCGATGACAAAGTCAACCTTCTGCCATCATGGAAAGTAAATCTGGTTCTGAGATTGCTTGAAGCCACAGACCAATGCATGCACGTACCATCCCCTAGATGTTTAATTCCATTAGGAGAGCCCATTTCAGTTAAGATGAAGTGTTCGTAGATGCTGTCAGGTAATTTGTGTTTAGCTTTCATTCATAGGCAAATACTGCCACGGTTGAGGAATAGGGGGATATTCCAAATATGGATGTTGTTGTTGTTTAGTTACTAAGTCATGTCCAACTCTTTTGCAACCCCATGGACTATAGGAGGAAAAATTTAGGAGGATAAATCTCCCTTTTGAGGTAGTTTTGGTTTTATACATACTTTCTTTCCTCTTCAGAGGTCTGATTTCAGATGACTTCAGATTACCTGGGTTTTTTGTTTTCTCTATTCCTTTTTTCTTTCATTAAGTGTTTAAATAAGGATATAGGAAAGTCAGCAGACTTTATGATTTTGGACATGCATTGTTATTGTATTAGTTAACAATAGTGGCTGTAGCTATATTTGTAGATGTAAACCATATTAAAGGTAAAGAGAAACTTGGAGAAGGTCAATAGACTTGTTTGGCTTGGGAATTTCTTAGTTTTAGTATTAAAAATCTTATATCCCTGGAAATCCCTCAGTGTTGAGCAGACAGGGACAGTTGGTCACACTACATGGAGACTTGTCAAATATAATCCAGCGTGTTTTATCTGCACTTGTGAAGTCCATTTCCAGATTGCTCTAAAGAAGTAAGAGGAATGCTGTCTCCCCAAAACTGTCTCCAAATGTTGCCAGTTTAAGAAGAAGCCATTCAAGTTTTGTGTATGTCCTGAGTTTTAAAGAGACATAAACTGTATTTATTCAGACACACTTGGCGTATTGGTAATATTTTTTGGTCATAGTAACTTAGGAAAAAGACAAGAACATGTGATTTGCACCTGGAATGTGATTGAGAGTCATTTAAAGAAAAGTTCAAAGTGACGAAAGAGATTTTGTGTTGAGCTCCAGATATAGTGAGGGAGACTGCCGAATGCTTTCAGCATTGAGCAGATAGACTGTATACATACTTTAGACAGGGGATTATCTATGTTTACTCATCCCATACAAAGTAAACAATTCTGCTGTCTTCTCAAACTTTTCCTTTTCTTTCAACAGTTTAACAATAGCTGAGTGCAGTGGATATAGAAATAGTGTGTGATTTAATTCACCTTTTAGAGTGCTTTACTCATGTTGTAAAAATAGCTTAGTGATCTCTATTCAAAGAGTTTAGAAATAACATTAAAATTAGCTGGGAAAAACACATTTGTGGTGTATAGTGTACCTAATGAAATAAGTGTGTGTTAAATGAGCAGAGATGTTCAGCTTTTTGCTACTCTAAAATTTTTCCTTAGAGAATTTGGGTGATATTATCAGGTTAAAATGTCATTTTAAATTCGTTATTAAACTATTAAGTAGTATTTAAATTAGGAAAATTACTTTTTTCAGCAGATTTATTTTGATATGCAATAACCTACTGTTTAATAAACCTTGGAAATATCATCGGAAGCCTCCATACTCCTTTTGTTTACGAAGTTTGATTTGATAATATTCACCTGGTTACAGATTTAGTAATGTAAATCTCAAGAGCATCATTTGTCAGGAATTAGCCCTATTTTTAAAAACACAGTTGCTATTAGAGGCAGTTATCAACTAGAAAGTTTCACCTACATTACATTGCCTTAATATCATTGCTTTCAATTCTTTGAGTTGTCTTTACTGATGTTATTTAGGATGGGGAAAATTTTCAACCACATTAGAATAAAAACTAATGATTTGCTTTCGTACATCACATTCAACCATTTTATGTTACCTTTTCCTTCAACTCAGAGCTCTACCTGTTCTTAATTCTTTGCATATATTTTCTTTGGACATATGTGGAATGTCATTTTCTAACTTAAAAACAATCACATCTTTCTGATGAGTAAGGATCTATGTAACAAAATCTGTTCACTTTGCTAAAATCAGTTTTTTATAGATAACTTCAAAGGTGAAGGTGGTCAGAAGGTACAAATATCCAGTTATAAGATAAATAACTCCTGGGGAATGTTATGTACAGCATGGTGACTATAGTTAGCAACACTGTATTTTGTATTTGAAAGTTGCTAAGAGAGTAGATCTAAAAAGTCCTTATTAGAAAAACAAATACAACTGTATATGGTGATGAATGTTAACTAAACTTATTGTAGTGGTCATTTGTAATACAGGCACACGCGTGCACACACACACACACATATCAAATCATTGTATACCTACAACTAATACACTGATATATGTCAATTATCTTAATTTTTTTAATGGCTTTTAAAAAAAGGTGGTCTCTAAACATGCCATATATGAACATTTGCTGAAGCTGTGTTTCAAAATAGCAGTCAGTTAATAGAGATATAATTTGCTTCATTGCATGACCTGTATGTTGCCTGAGATTTTCTTAAAATATTTAAACAATTTATAGCATTTCTTTTCATTTTGCTAATTATCTATGAAGCAATGTTTACTATTATATGAGGCCTGTAAAGCAATATGAATTCTATATGCCAGGGGAAAAAAATCACTTACAGGATAAAGGATTGAACACATTTTAATTGGATCAATAAAAGTCCAAATGCATAGCACTCTAAAATGGAGTGATTACATTTCTATATAATAATATTACATGGTTTTATAGAACAGAAAATATACCTTAGTAATCTGATCTAGTGTTTTCTACAGTATAGTCTATGGGGTGGGATGCTAGTCTTGTGGTTTGTTGATGGAGGGGAAAAGAGAATTTGGCCAGACAGTTGAGTGAGATGCTGCATACAATAAATACCTCTCTTGTACATTTAATATTTATGCATGTCAAGACTAGTCAAGGCTAGTCAAGACTTAGCCTAGTCAAGACTCCATGAAGAGTTATCCATGGAGTTATCCACTCTAAGAGTTATCCACTCCAAGATATCCATGAAGATATCTTTTTACTCAACTTTTCTCCAACTGTGGAATAATTTTTTCCTTAAAACAAATGTTCTCACACCCTTTTCCCAACAGCTTCTGGTGGACACTAATCCAATACCCCAGGGCATTGCGACCAGTGGTGCTTGGTAGTCAATGTGGTGGGGGGTATTGAGACAAGAAGTAGATAAATCTATTTCCAGAGCTGGACAACTGGCCTGTAACTAGTAAGAGCCAGAGCTGAAATCTAGGGCTCCTGTCTGCGTAGGACTTCTGAGGCCATGGTCAAGTAACTAGCAGGACAGCGTCAGGGGTGGGGCATGAATCACAGCAGGGTCTAAAATAACGTTTGTGCCAAGAGCTATTTAGGAAGTACTTAGAGGAGAGTGCTGAAATTTCATAAGATCAGACAAAGTAGTCAGAGCTGAAGCTAGACTACCTCGGGTGGAAATTACTGTGTTGCTCCCAGCCACCTAACCTTGAGTGTGTTATGAATTTCTCCATAACTTAATTTTCTTATATGTAAAATGGACACAATAGTTTCCAGCTCATAAAATTTGTTGTGAGAATTATCAAATGAATTAATACATTTAAAACTTAGATCATATCTGACACACAGTAAATATTCAATAAATATTATTTCTAGTTATGTGTTTATGAGGAAGTTGCAAACATGATACCCTAGAAGCATGTTGTCATGATAATTAGAAAAGCTTCTGAAATAACAAGAAGGCCTTCTGATCACTTACCTGCCTGATTCACCATTCAGCTTAATTGAACAGTTATTCAATAAAAGCACCTCTAAATATCCAAATACTGTAAAAACTATACATGTATAGGGTGTGAGCACATAGATTATAAAGGTCAATACATAAAACAGTAAGAAGTAAGTGTCTACAATTAAATAAGCAAAATGACCTTGAAGAGACATGCCATTTAATTTTAATTAATTAATTTTTATTGGAGTGTATTTGCTTTACACTGTTGTGTTAGTTTCTGTTGTGCAACAGTGTGAACCAGCTATCTGTATACATACATCCCCTCCCTCTAGAGCCTCCCTCTCAACCCCCGCCATCCCACTCTTCTAGGTTGTCACAGAGCACTGAACTGGACTCTCTCTGCTATCTTCCCACTAGCTTATCTGTTTTACACACGGAAGTATATATAGAAACATGACATTTTAGTGTTTCTATATACACTTAGAAAATACCACCCTGAGGATTCTTTTGGGGTATATGAATAATTATTTAAACTGAACCATCTATGTCTTTTACCCCTGGAAGACTGAATTTTTTAATAGTATTAGGTAAGCCAGTAGATATTTAATACATATTGAAAGAGATAAAACTGTGAAGCTTTTGGATCCTTTGCTTTCAATTTGCCATTCTATGATAACTAATTTGAAACACATGAACTAGAATAACGTTATATATAACATATGCCTTTTCTTCTGAATGTAGTAATAATAGCTGTCATTGATCACTGTGACCCAGACCCTGATCTAAATGCTTTTCTTTAGAATAACTAGTGTTCTTTAATTTTTATTGTTGTTGCTTTTGTTTGTTTGTTTTTAGTAGGAGTATAATTGCTTTATGAGGGCTTGTTGGTTTCTGCTGTACAATGAAGTGAATGGGCTATATGTGTGTATATATATCCCCTCCCTCGTGAGCCTCCCTCCCACCACTCCCTCCTACCCCTCTAGGTCATCACAGAGCATTGAGCTGAGCTCCTTGTGCCAGACAGCAACTGGCCACTCGCTATCTGTTTTACACGAAGTGTATGCGTGTCAGTGCCATTAATTTGTCTCACCCTCTTCTCTCCATTGCCCCCCCCTGCCATGTCCACAAGTCCCTTCTCTATGTCCGTGTCTCTATTCCTGCCCTGAAAATAGGTTCATCAGCGCTATTTTTCTAGTGATCTAAATGCTTTCTGTACACCATCGCATTTAATCTTTATAGTAGCCTGGTAATTAGGTGTTATCAACAAGTGGCAGTTAAAATTGGAATTAAAAGGACTCTACTTCATAACATTGCCCATCTTGCATAATTACTTGAATTATTTTTTTACTGGGAACGTGTTTCTAAATTCTAGCTGGTTGCTTGGTCACTTGTCAATCAAGGTGCCACATCTGTTTTCTTCTGAAACTGAAAACATTTTTGTGGTTATTTTATAGTTTATATTATATATCCAGATTGTCATTTGTAGGCAGCACATATCAGGCAATGCATAGAGAAATTAGCCATTTAGATACTTCACAGTGCCTAAGCTTTTATCTCTGGAGGACCAGGAATGCATGCTGGCCAGTGGTAGGTCTTCGCAATTGGCTTTCATTAAAAGAGCTTTGTGCTTACCTTTGAGGTGCTTTGCTTACCTTCTAGTTTGACTTAGGGAAGCATTTACTTTTAACCTCACATGATCAGAGGATAACTCAGAAGGCACACATATGGGTATACTTTGTTTTTTACAATAGATGCTCAATTTTCCATGTAACTCTCTATATATTAGTTCAGCCATAGATTTTTCCACAGCTGCCATTTTAAAGTGAGCAATACTGCAATACTAGCCGACCAGTATGAAACTGCCAGTCATCTGCCTGTCTCTGCTTAACTGAACTCTTAATTCCACTGGGGTGACCATCACTCTTGCCAAAAAATACTAGAAAAAAAGGCATCACTGCAGGTAAAGTTGGTCAATCTGTATTTGTGGTTGTACAGCTAAAACAATAGGAAAAATGCTAGAAACTTTATTTAAGTTCATGCTGACCTACAGGGTCAGCATTTCCAGAGATGCTTTTGGGTCTGGTTCCGATGGTTCTCATGTTATTCATTATGTTGAAGCAACCTTGGCTGATAGGATCAGAGCTCCACCACTGGTACTTCTAGGACACTGTAAGCTCCGCAAGGTCAGGGACCATCTTCTCTTCCCTGTCTCTGGGTCTGTAGCCAATAAAGGAAGGAATATTTGCTGAATATTAATTAAATAAATGAAAGAAGTAGCACCTCCTGAAGGAATTGCTGTCTTGGTTTGGGCAGTGGTCCAGGGGATTGTGATCCACATTCAGAAGCAATTTTCATGGCATGGGTGGCCCAGCTGCAGAAAGGTGTATCTCTACAGAAATCCTAGGCAGAGGTGTTGGTCATGGAATACACTCTTGCTATCTGGCAGCCTCCATGGTGGCTGTAAGAGGAGGATATTAATTGGTGAATTGTACAACACTTTCACTATGAGTCACAAACTGAGCCCATGCTGAGTCCCTTGTAGAACTGCATTCTCCAGTTTTGGAGAGTGGAAGACCAGACTGTGACCTATGACTTCTGTGGCTCTTTGCTGACTCGATGGACATGAGTTTGAGGAAGCTCCAGGAGTTGGTGATATACAGGGAAGCCTGGTGTGCTGCAGTCCATGGGGTCACAAAGAGTTGGACATGACTGAGTGACTGAACTGAACTGATGACTCTTTGTGAGTCTTGATGAATTTGTCTCCATGGATTCTAATGGTGCTAAGCAATTAAAAACCATAAGCATATTCAGAATTGAAAATACCCAGTCATGGCAAGAAAGATTAGGTAAAACTACCAAAGAATAGGTAAAATTTATGTGTTTATTTTTATGGAGTATCTTGGTCACATAAATTGTGGATTGTGACACAGAATAGAGTGAATTTTTTCCTGAATCATCTAGAACAGTATTTCCAAGACCCAATCCATATTCAGATGCCTTGAAGATCTTATTAAACTAAAGATTCTGACTGACTTGTCCAGGTGGGGCCTGAGAGTTATATTTCTAATCAGCTCTAGGTGATATGGATGCTGCTGATCAATGGATTAATCTCAGTAACAAGATTAAGGATACTGTTTCTCAAACTTGGCTTCACATTGGAATCAGAAAAGTGCCAGGGAGTTTTAAAAGATATTGATGCCTGTGTCTCAACCCTAGAGCTTCTGATTTCATTGATGAGGGGGGATGTGGCCTGAGCTTTAAGGTTTATGAAAAGCTCCCTAGGAGATACCAGTGTGCAAATGAATTGGAGAATTGATGCTGTCAGATTGGTTTTAATTTCCTTTTGCAAAAAAAAAAAAAAAAACAAACAAACATTGATTTTAGGCATCAAATCTTATACTTTTTCCTTGCAGGTTGCAGCAATCTACAAGGACTCAAGTATTGGAAATCTTATAAACATAGTAATTGTAAAATTAGTTATAATTCATGATGAGCAGGTAAGAAACAGTTCTAAAACTAATATTCCTAGTTGTAGTAGGCTTTTAGCAGGAATATATATATGTAGATCATGAAATGGGATAATTGAAAAATACATGTTAAAAATCTTGATTCAGAAAGGAATGAGGTTGACTTTTTCCATCATGATGGAAATGAAATGACAACAGAGGAAGTCACAGAAAGTAATAAACAATTTTAAAAGTTAAGGTTGAAAACAACCAGATATTCACTTTTTATAATTCTACTGTTAGATTTAAAATATGATCATTTTTAGAAGTTAGTTTTTTGATCTGAAATATTGGATGCTTACATTGAGAAGCGTCTAATTCAATTCTGTTTTGATCACAGCGTTTTAAAGATTGCTAAAATATGTTTGAGGTATGAGGGAGCAATGAAGCGACTTCTTCATTTGCCTATAAAAATGCTATTTGATGAACTGCATAAACACTGACAAGTTTGGAAGGGAGAGGGCATGAATGTTTTGATGTAATGTTGAATTGCTGATTTTTTTTGGTGTGTAGGAAGGACCAGTCATCAGTTTTAATGCAGCTACCACATTACGCAACTTCTGTTTATGGCAACAAACTCAGAATGTTCTTGACGATGCCCACCCATCCCACCATGATACTGCTGTTCTTATCACAAGGTACAGTTCTAGAAATAACCCTTCCAATGAAATTGTCTACCCTTTCTCTCCTGCATGATCACTAATACTTCTTGTTACCTTAATTCTTTATCAGTAGTACATAGTAGTGTTCTATGAGAACTTGTATTATGAAAGATACCCTTGAATGAAGGCATTCTTCTGTTTCTTTCAGACCAGAACACTGGCCTGATTCCTTAGGAAATTAGCAGCATTAGGTTGCTAAGTAATGGCTTGACCTAAACAAAATGATTTCCTTAGTATGTTAGTGACAGAATAACAGAATTAGGAAAATTATTTGAAAATTAACATAGTTATGGAACTGAGAATGCATTTTGTTTCTTCCCTATTTGACCTTCCAATTGCTTGGAAAAGAAAGCCTCTGAATTTATTTTGGACTCCTTATACTTTAAAAAGCCCTATCTGCTCTGTGTTTTGTTGCTCAGTTCATATCTTAATTACTGGGCTGCTTTTGCTAAGCTTTTTTCTCAACCCTATTTATTTAAATGAAAGACAGCTATTATTATAAAACGATTATTTTACAAGTACATTGTTAATTCACACTGTTGTTTCAGCAGCCGTCATGGTATAAGAATCCCAGGTTTATAGTTTGTTTTGCTTGGTTGGTTGGCCAAAAGGGAGAAAAAGCTTTTGCTTGAAGGTCAGACTCAGAGAAATTTTGACTTTCTAGAACCCTGAAATGAAAACCTTCAGTCAGTGTAAAACAACTGACATAGTCCGTGTGCTTTATCTCTTTTCCAAACTAAAGCAGAATTGCTCACATTTATACACTGTATTCTAATGCCCTAGGTTATGGCTAGAGATAACAGATTAAAATGGGAGGGAAGAAAGGGGCTCTAAGAGGAGGCCACGGGGAAAGAGACTAGAGAATTGTCATATATTGGTTAGAGACCAAGTAATGCAGAAGCAAATAATTGTCATATAATGGTTAGGGACCGAGTAATGCAGAAGCAAAAAGTTTAAGCAACTTGGTAACATTTGAGAACATCATTATTTTGCAGCAGAGAATAATAGCTTTAGTTCATAAGGATGTTGAAACATCAAGAAAAGAGCATTATATACTACTGCAAAGATCAAGGCAGAGAGGTGAAAAATACATTAAGAAAGCTTTTCATTGAAATTGATTAAGCTCCAGCTGTTTATAGCAGTCACTTTTATACTGTACCTATTTGCTTATTGGTATGCAAAAATGGTGCATTACTCTAGGTTTAAACTTATTGAGAACTTGAGGGAACTAGATCTTAGAAGTCAATCTAGGGCAATAGACATGTCAAAATTAAAGCTTTTTTGTCTTTGCTTTGGCTTGTTGCAAAAATATTTTCTAAAAATGCTTCAAAATCTTTTGTTTTAAGGGAAGACATTTGTGGAGCTAGAGAGAAATGTGACACATTAGGTAAGTTAATTTGTAAATATAGCTTATATAATTGTTTACTGAATTATTTAGGATGATGTTTAGATTATCTTTCTCTTAATTTACATATTAATCATTTTGTTTAGTTGTTTTGATTAATGATTATAGTGTCACTATTATTTGATTTTTGCTTCTATAAGTTTTAAAGAATAATAGGAACTACTATTTATATAACAATTACTAAATATCAAGTGCTGTGCAAAGTTTGACATATTTAAAGTATTTTATTATGTATCATTTGATCCATACAAAATAGTACATAATAACTTATATGTAAATGTAAAGCAAGAAAAATAAAATGAGTAGCCATGAATCCACTCTCAGATTTATGAATTAGATTTAAGAATTAGAAATTTAGCAGTACTGTTCTATGGCTTGTGCTAAGTCCTTATTCTATCCTTTGCATTTCCCCAAGAGATAATCAGTTGCATAAATGTTGCATGTGCCAGTTCCTTCCATTTTTTTGAAAAATAGTTTTATAGCACATTTATGTATTCTTAAAAGAAATTGCTTGATTATGCTTATTTTTGAGCTTTAGTTCATGCATTTTCACTGTTACACAATATTTCAACCATGGCTCACATATCTTTATTCTGTCAGTGAATATTTAGACTGATTTAAGCTTTTTTCTATTAGAAACTTTATTATAAGACCCTAAGGTATATTCCTAAGATTAGAATTTCATGTCATTAAATGTGCTCATGTTCAACTTTATAAGATATACCAAATTATTTTCCAGAGTGGTACCAGTTTTCATTTTTTATCAGTAGTGTATAAGCATTCCTTTTGATTATATTCTTATCAATACAAGAATCTTCAAATTTCTCATTTTTGCCAATCTAAATTTAATATATTTCATTAGGGTAGTAATTTTCACTTCCCTGGAGTCTGGACCTCTTTTTATATATTTACTAGCCATTTATATATCTTTTCTGAGAGGAATGAAATAAATGAAAAAAAGTTACCTGTTTTTCTGCTGTAGTACTTTTCATTTTCTTATGCCTTTTAGTGTTCTTTATAACTTCTTGATACCAAACCCTTTTTAGATTATATGTATTGTAAATATCTCTTAATGATTAGTTCCTTAATGATTGTTGTTGT
>SJYQ01001724.1:456762-489607 GCA_006410935.1 Redunca redunca | reverse complement strand
CGGATGCCATGATCTTCATTTTCTGAATGTTGAGCTTTAAGCCAACTTTTTCGCTTTCCTCTCACTTTCATCAAGAGGCTTTTCATTATAAGGGTGGTGTCATCTGCATATCTGAGGTTATTGATATTTCTCCCGGCAATCTTGATTCCAGCTTGTGTTTCTTCCAGTCCAGCGTTTCTCATGATGTACTCTGCATAGAAGTTAAATAAGCAGGGTGACAATATACAGCCTTGACGTATTCCTTTTCCTATTTGGAACCAGTCTGTTGTTCCATGTCCAGTTCTAACTGTTGCTTCCTGACCTGCATATAGATTTCTCAAGAGGCAGGTCACATGGTCTGTTATTCCCATCTCTTTCAGAATTTTCCACAGTTTATTGTGATCCACATAGTCAAAGGCTTTGGCATAGTCAATAAAGCAGAAATAGATGTTTTTCTGGAGCTCTCTTGCTTTATCCACGATCCAGTGAATGTTGGCCATTTGATCTCTGTTTCCTCTGCCTTTTCTAAAACCAGCTTGAACATCAGGGATTTCATGGTTCACGTATTTCTGAAGCCTGGCTTGGAGAATTTTGAGCATTACTTTACTAGCATGTGAGATGAGTGCAATTGTGCAGTAGTTTGAGCATTCTTTGGCATTGCCTTTCTTTGGGATTGGAATGAAAACTAACCTTTTCCAGTCCTATGGCCACTGCTGAGTTTTCCAAATTTGCTGGCATATTGAGTGCAGCACTTTCACAGCATCATCTTTTAGGATTTGAAACAGCTCCACTGGAATTCCATCACCTCCAATAGCTTTGTTCGTAATGATGCTTTCTAAGGCCCACTTGACTTCACATTCCAAGATGTCTGGCTCTAGATTAGTGATCACACCATCATGATTATCTGGGTCGTGAAGATCTTTTTTGTACAGTTCTTCCATGTATTCTTGCCACCTCCTCTTAATATCTTCTGCTTCTGTTAGGTCCATACCATTTCTGTCCTTTATCGAGCCATCTTTGCATGAAATGTTCCCTTGGTATCTCTAATTTTCTTGAAGAGATCTCTAGTCTTTCCCATTCTATTGTTTTCCTCTATTTCTTTGCATTGATCGCTGAAGAAGGCTTTCTTATCTCTTGCAATTCTCTGGAACTCTGCATTCAGATGCTTATATCTTTCCTTTTCTCCTTCTCTTTTCGCCTCTCTTCTTTTAACAGCTATTTGTAAGGCTTCCCCAGACAGCCATTTTGCTTTTTTGCATTTCTTTTCCATGGGGATGGTTTTGATCCCTGTCTCCTGTACAATGTCATGAACCTCTGTCCATAGTTCATCAGGCACTCTATCTATGAGATCTAGGCCCTTACATCTATTTCTCACTTCCACTGTATAATCATAAGGGATTTGATTTAGGTCATACCTGAATGGTCTAGCGGTTTTCCCTACTTTCTTCAGTTTAAGTCTGAATTGGGTAATAAGGAATTCATGATCTGAGCCACAGTCAGCTCCCAGTCTTGGTCTTGTAGACTGTATAGAGCTTCTCCATCTTTGGCTGCAAAGAATATAATCAATCTGATTTCTGTGTTGACCATCTGGTGATGTCCATGTATAGAGTCTTCTCTTGTGTTATTGGAAGAGGGTGTTTGCTATGACCAGTGCATTTTCTTGGCAAAACTCTATTAGTCTTTGCCCTGCTTCATTGTGCATTCCAAGGGCAAATTTGCCTGTTACTCCAGGTGTTTCTTGACTTCCTACTTTAGCATCCCATCCCCTATAATGAAAAGGACATCTTTTTTGGGTGTTAGTTCTAAAAGGTCTTGTAGGTCTTCATAGAACCGTTCAACTTCAGCTTCTTCATATGTATTATTTTCTTTGAGTTTATTATGCCCAACTTTCATTTACCTCTTTTATTAGTATATTGGTGTATGATGTTGATTGATATAAATACAATAAGTTATTTGGATTATTGATTTTAAATGTAGACACCTGATTCATTAATTAATCTCATAATTTACCTGTGGGCATTTATATCATTGTGAATTATGGCTGTTATTCTTTTCCCTTCTTCAATCCTTATAATATTCTTTCCTTTTGTAAAATGTTTTACTTTTCCTTTTTTTTTTGTCTTAAAGTAAGATAAAAACCTTGTTGAATGTTGAATAGAAATGATGATGATAGCCTTTTTTTCCTTGATTTTAAAGGGAATATTTGTAAAGTTTCACTGTAGGAATATTTGCCACAAGTTCTTCTTGGCTGATAAGCGTATCATATTTTTCTGAAACTTAGAAAATGTATCCTTTTTATTAAAAATTTTTGCAGATCTAGAAGTGATCATATGATTATTTTAATCTTATGAATTCCTTTTATGAGTTTTATAACACTGAGCCAATCTTGATTAAGGTTTTTTCCTTTTTTTTTTTGGTTTCTAAACACACCACTAGATTTCATTCCATGCATATATTTTCAGGAGTGAAATGACGTTCCTTTGATTGTATTTCTTTGATTTTGATACTGTGAGGAGAGAGCAAATTAGCCAAGATTGCCTGGTTAGGCTCTCTCACCGCACGTTTTGTAAATAATAACTGTGTAACAGCTGAGATCGCTTACAGCGCTGCACATGGGCATCACAAGATACTTGCTTGGTCATAGGCTGCTTTGTGCCTTACGCCTGTCAGAGCATCACCGCGAAAGCCCTAGCTGCTGTGGCATTGGGGCTACACTGGAGTGGCATCATGGTTATGTTATATGAGGTTATGCCATGGCTGTATCACTGCTGCATTATGCTTATGTTGTGGCTGCTGCTACGACTGCTGCGTGAGTCAGGAGAGTGGCTTTGTTATGGCTGCTGTGCCAGCCTGGCGAGAATAAATGTGTCTGTAGTTCCTATGGCTCCTTCCAGCCTCTCAGCTCACGCCTCGTCTAGCCTGGGTTCAGCGAAAAGTGTGGACAGTGTGAACAGCGAGACAGTTGGTGTCATGAGTAGAAAGAGCGACATGGATACCAAAGTTTTATTCACCATGCCAAATTTGTTGGGAGTATATTGTTTCTTTTCCCATTCTCTGGAAGATTTTATATAGCATTGGAGTGCTCTATACCTTGAAAACTTGGGATATCTCACCTAGAAAACCATCTGGGTTTTATCTTTCCTGTGTGGAAATATATTTTACCATTTAATTTCTCCAAGGATAATCAGACTTAAAAAAACATCTTTTTGAATGTTCTTTAAAAACTGTTTTTCTAGATATTATACCATTTCTTTTTGTAGTAAAATTTATAACTTAAATTATTCTCATAGCATTTTCTTTTAAACTCTCTTATCTATAACTGTCTACAAGCCTCATTTTATTTCTGATATTATTTATTTGAACTTCTTTAAATGGCTCAATTTCACTGCAATATTGTCTATTACATTTCTCTTTTTTTAGAGGATCAACTCTTTCTTTTAATGTCATTTTTATTTCTTTAATTTCTGCTTTCTCTCATTTTCCCCAATTTACTTATGTTTGCTTAGCTCACAAACCCCCCAAATTTTTCTTCTCTAATTTTGTTGTTTAAGACTACCCATTTACTTCAAGGTATCATTTCTCTATGTCCTACATGTTTTTATAGATATTTTCAATGACATTTAAAATTTAAAAATTCTAAGTATGTGTAAATCCATCTTGATTTCTTCACTTATTAACTAGACTTATTAATTTAGAAATGCATTTAAAATTTTATGAATGTATCAAGATTTACTGTTTTTTATTTAATTTCATTGTAGTTGCAGAACATGATCTATATGATACCCATTCTTTGAAGTCTTTTGATATCCTCTGTATGGTCTATTGCTCAGTTACTCAGCCATGTCCGACTCTGTGCGACCCACCCCATGGACAGCAGCAAATAGGCTTTCCTGTCCTTCACCATCTCCCAGAGCTTGCTCAAACTCATGTCCACTGAGTTGGTGATGTCATACAACCATCTCATCCTCTGCCATCCCCTTTTCCTCCTGTCTCTGTATTTCCGAGCATCAGGATATTTTCCAATAAGTCAGCTTTTTGCATCAGGTGGCCAAAGTATTGGAACTTCAGCTTCAGCATCACTCCTTCCAATGAACACACAGGACTGATCTCCTTTAGAATGGAGTGGTTGGATCTCCTTGCAGTCCAATGGACTCTCAAGAGACTTCTCCAAAACCACAGTTCAAAAACATCAGTTCTTCAGTGCTCAGTTTTCTTTATGGTACAACTCTCACATCCATACATGGCTACTGGAAAAACCATAGCTTTGTTTATATGGATCTTTGTCAGTAATGTCTCTGCTTTTTGAAATGCTGTATAGGTTTCTCATAGCTTTTCTTTCAAGGAACAAGTGTCTTTTAATTTCAAGGCTGCGGTCACCATCTGCAGTGATTTTGGAGCCCAAGAGAATAAAGTCTGTCACTGTTTCCATTGTTTCCCCATCTATTTGCCATGAAGTGATTGGACCAGATGCCATGTTGTTAGTTTTTTGAATGTTGAGTTTTAAGCCAGCTTTTTCACTCTCCTCTTTTATTTTCATCAAGAGGCTCTTTATTTCTTTGCTTTCTGCCATAAGGGTGGTGTCATCTGCATATCTGAGGTTATTGATATTTCTCCCGGCAATCTTGATTTCAGCTTGTGCTTCATCCAGCCTGGCATTTCACATGATGTACTCTGCATATAAGTTAAATAAGCAGGGTGACAATATATAGCCTTGATGTACTCTTTTCTCAATTTTGAATCAGTCTATTATTCCATATCTGGTTCTAGCTGTTTCTACTTTACCTGCATACAGGTTTCTCAAGAGACAGGTAAGGTGGTCTGATTTCCATCTCTTTAAGAATTTTCCACAGTTTGTTGTGATCCACACAGTCAAAGGATTTAGTGTATTCAATAAAGCAGAAGCGGATGTTTTTCTGGAATTCTCTTGCTTTTTCTGTGTAGCAGCGGATGTTGCCAATTTGATCTTTGGTTCCTCTACCTTTTCTAAATCCAGCTTGTACATCTGGAAGTTTTCTATATAAGCTCTCTCTATGTGTACCTAAGATGGAGAAGCTCTATATAGTCAGCAAAAACAGGACCAGAAGCTGACTGTGGCTCAGATCATGGACTCCTTATTGCAAAATTCAGACTTAAATTGAAGAAAGTAGGGAAAAGCACTAAGCCTTTAAGGTATGAACTAAATCAAATACCTTTTGATTATATAGTGGAAGTGACTAATAAGATTCAAGGGACTAGATCTGATATACAGAGTGCCTGAAGAACTATGGACAGAAGTTTGTAGCATTGTACAGAAGGCAGTGATCAAGATCATCCCCAAGAAAAAGAAATGCAAAAAGGCAAATGGTTGTCTAAGGAGGCCTTACAAATATCTGAGAAAAGAAGAGAAGAGAGGCAAAGGAGAAAAGGAAAGATATACCCATCTGAATGCAGAGTTCCAGAGAATAGCAAGGAGGAATAAGAAAGACTTCCTAAGTGAACAATTAAAAAAAAAAAAATAGGGGAAAGCAATAGAATGGGAAAGACCAGAGTTCTCTTCAAGAAAATTAGAGATACCAAGGGAATATTTAATGCAAAGTTAGACACAGTAAAGGATAGAAATGGTATGAACCTAATAGAAGCAGAAGATATTAAGAAGAGGTGGCAAGAATACACATAAGAAATATACAAAAAAGATTTTAATGATCCAGATAGCTTCAATGGTGTGATTACTCATCTGGAGCCAGACATCCTGGAGTGCAAAGCCAAGTGGACCTTAGGAAGCATCACTAGCAACAAAGCTAGTGGAGGTGATGGAATTCCAGCTGAGCTATTTCAAATTCTAAAAGATGGTGCTCTGAAAGTGCTGCACTCAATATGCCAGCAAATTGGAAAACTCAGCAGTGGCCACACAACTGGAAAAGGTCAGTTGTCATTCCAGTCCCAAAGAAGAGCAATGTCAAAGAATGTTCAAACTACTGCACAACTGCTCTCATTTCACATGCTAGCAAGGTCATGCTCAAAATCCTCCATGCTAGACTTGAACTGTATGGTCTATTATGTGGTCAATTAAAAAATGTTTGTGTATGTTTAAACAGAATGTGTATTCTTAACTATGTCTGTTAAATCAATTTATGCTGTTCAAATCAAGTATATATTTACTTTTTTTTTTTTTGCTTACTAAGACACTAACCTGNTTTTTATAATATTATGTCTAGCAATACTATAACTAGCCCAACTTTTTCTTGTTTAATATTTGCTGGATATGTCTTTTGTTTCAATTTTTCAGAGTCTCATTTCTTTTGATAAACCCATCATATAATTGGATTTAAAAAATTATATCCATAGTAATCTTTGTTACTACCAAAGTTTGTCCATTTACATTTATTATAATTGTTTTCCATCCTTTTCTTTCTTTTTATCTTCATGCTTTATTCCAGCAGCTTTAATGTGCATTTTATTGTTTTTTTCCTTTCAGTTCAGTTCAGTTCAGTTGCTCAGTCGTGTCCAACTCTTTGCGACCCCTAATTTGGTATTTCATTCATCCTCTGAATTTTCCATTTCAACATGTTTTACAATTTCAAATATTCTACTTAGTTCTTATTCAAAATCTGCCTATTTATTTTGTTTATACTCTTTTTATATTTTCTCATATTTATCATTGCCTTTCATATTTACTGAAACATTTTATTTGGAGTAATTTTATATTCCATCTTTGACAGTTTCCATATTCTAAACATTTGATAACAAAATATGTGGTGTCTGCTAATTTTCTGCTATGTTTACTTGTTTGTATGTTTCATGATCTCTAAGTTCATATTTATATAAAAATCATCCATAAGGTTAGTGGTGAACTGCTTAAAAAGTGGTCTTTCCTTTAGAGAGATTTTCAGTTGTTTTTGCTGTAATCTGAAGGGTGTTAATAACCAAGGTCCCTGACTTAAGGCAGAGACTCCAGAATCAGATTCTCTACTTTGAAGCTTCCTCTAGCAAGCTCTTAGTCTCTGCATCATATTGCTTTTCTCAGTATTTGCTCTCAGGGTAACTCCTATTCTTACTATTCTTTGCTTGCCGTTTAGTATTTAGCACATAATATAAATCATATGGGGCTTCCCTTGTGGCTCAACTGGTAAAGAATCCGCCTGCAATGCGGGAGACCTGGATTTGATCCCTGGGTTGGGAAGATCCCCTGGAGAAGGGAATGGCTACCCACTCCAGTATTCTGGCCTGGATAATTCCATGGACTGTATAGTCCAGGGGGCCACAAAGAGTTGGAGACGACTGAGCAACTTTTACTCACATGATGTAATTGTTTATATGTATGTATGTATGCATTATTAGGTATTAGATGAGCAGGAAGAGAATATATCTTAGGTTTTGGAGGCGTGTGGTTTTGATAGTTCTCATACATCATGAGCTCAGTATTTATTTAAAAAGTAGTTTTTATTACTGAATGTGTTTCTTTGTGGTAGAAAGACTGTCTAGCAGTTAATCTTCCACAATTGTGGAAGTAGGCACCTGCCACTCTAATTTTTACAACAGACTTCATTCTCTTCTCCTTGCAAGCTATTCTCTAACTTTGTAGATATATTCTATATAGTTAGGTATATTTATATATCTAGATGTATTATTCTATATATCTAGGCTTCCCAGGTGGTGCTTGTGGTAAAGAGCCTGCCTGCCATGCAGGAGATGTAAGAGACGCACTTTGATCCCTGAGTCAGGAAGATCCTGGAGGAGGGTACTGCAATCCACTCCAGTATTCTTGCCTGGAGAACCCCATGGACAGAGCAGCCTGGCAGGCTATAGTCCGTATGGTCGCAAAGAGTTGAACACAACTGAAGTGACTTGGTACTCAGATACATATGTTCTGTATTTCTTAGATTATCTTTGCCTTGTTTTCACATATTTATACTAAAGGTTAAGTATGAATATATTTGCTATATTTTTCTATTTTAAAAATTATTTAATGCTAAATTTTGGGTTAGTCATTCCCCATTCATTTTTTGCAGTTTTCAGCTACTCCTGTGCACATAAATCATACTGGTGTCTAGAAACATAGACTATGCAAATCAAAGTAGTCCTGTTATCCTTTAAATCAAGGGAAAGGGAAGTCGCTCAGTCGTGTCCGACTCTTAGCGACCCCGTGGACTGCAGCCTACCAGGCTCCTCCATCCATGGGATTTTCCAGGCAAGAGTACTGGAGTGGGGTGCCATTGCCTTCTCCATTAAATCAAGAGTAGCAGTGATTATAATGATAGCTGATATATTTGAGTGCCTATGTATCAAACACTACATTAAGGTTTAACATGATTATACTCATTTAATCTGTACAACAAACCTATGAAGACCTATTATTCCAATTTTATACATGAGGATA
This sequence comes from Redunca redunca, assembly GCA_006410935.1. Lineage (NCBI taxonomy): Eukaryota > Metazoa > Chordata > Mammalia > Artiodactyla > Bovidae > Redunca > Redunca redunca. The sequence continues at coordinate 481,272 of SJYQ01001724.1, read as the reverse complement.
AATAATTTGCCCAAGGCTACACAACTTGTATTAACCCAAGTTTTAGTATTTTAGTTTCCCTTCTAAAATATGTGGAAAAAATAACAAACTAAGAATAGTTCTTAATAACAAATACCAGATACTGGCAATAGTTACTAAGTTTCCTGCTTAATACTCCTAAGTATTGTTGTCTTAGTCTCTGGGCATATTTTACAAAGTAAGTTAAAAATTGTTATTCTTCAAGATGATAGATTGGTGACTTTGTGCAGCTTCTTGCGCTTTCAAACACAGGGAATCTGTCTCAAATTTGGGCTGTGCTCGTTTATTCTGTTAATATCTCTGCCCAGTTTTAGAGAGCCCTGAATCAGAATGAGTGAATCTAGGCATAAACTCTCAGCCAACTGCTTGGTACTATAAGGCTATACATTCACTTTGATTTTTGTTAGTCTTGTTTATCTAATGGACATGCTTGAGCTTGATCTTTAATCATATGCAATGCTAATTTTTACACATATGTCGTGTGACTAAGATGTTCAACTTAGAATATATCCATCGTAACCTGGAAGGAGTTGCCATTTCTTCCTCCAGGGGATCTTCCTGACCTAGGAATTGAACCTGGGTCTCTTGCATCTCAGGCAGATTCTTTACCATCTGAGCTATAGGAAGTCCTGCCCATCTTTGAGCATGAAGCAAAGTTTGGGTGGTAATGGAGTCAATGAAAAAAGTGAAAAGTTAAAGTATTAGTCACTCAGTTATGTCCGACTCTTTGCTACTCCATGGGTAATAGCTTTCCAGGCTTCTCTGTCCATGGAATTCTCCAGGCAAGAATACTGGAGTGAGTATATTCCCTTCTCCAGGGGATCTTCCCAACTCAGGGACTACACCCATGTCTCCTGCATTGCAGGCAGATTCCTTATGGTCTGAGCCACCATGGGAACCCAATGGAGTCAATATTGTATTTCAAATACCCAGCACTGTAAATGAATAGTACACTAGAACTGAGCCACTAGGCAAATTGAAAATACTAGTGAAGGCAAGGGAAAAGCACATATTTTTAAAAAGCAATGTGTACAGTTTAACTTATTTTGACAAAGGAGAAATATGAAATTCACTAAAAATTGCCCATACACTATGAATTTTAAAATCTTAAAGAAAATAATAATTCTCTCATTCTTTCTCAGAGGACTGTTAAAGAAAGAATATCTTTCTTTTTTTCTTTTCCTTCTTTGGGCTTGATTCTAACTAAGGAAAAGTTCTTTTGGTGGGGACTTTGCCCAAGCAAGGCTTTTTGGCATTAGAGTCAGAAAGAGGGCATCTTTCATTCTTGTTAAGAATGTATTGGTGAGTGAACTCATTAGTCTGACTTTTTCCCCATATTTTTAGATTCTTTAGTTAACTTCTTTTTCTTTTTTTAGGTACACATAATAGGAAAGACCTAAAAACACAGTAGCTAATATGTCTGTTTATTTTATATTAAGAAATTTCTAAATGAAAAATTTTACAGTAAGAAACTGATTATTGTATATATGAAAATCTTTTTTTAAATAGAAGGAATCAGCATAGGAGAGAAGATAAATTTGTAAGCAAATGTTGAAGGATAGCAATAGTAAAAGCCATGGTGTTATGGTAAAAAGTAAAATGGAATGATAACTTGATGATGAAATATGGAATATTGTAATGAGCATTTATTTTATATTTCTTATCCTAGATTAAAAGATCATATCAGTTGTAACTATTGTCTTTGGTGTCCAGCCAGTTCATGTTGTCATCATCTTTCAGCAGCAATTCCAGTCGCAAGTTGTTATTTAAATGAGTGGCTAGATCTTGATGTGTGATACATTTTCCACTGCTGAAATGGTTACAAAATCAAGTGCTTCCAATGATTATGTCATTATCATGCTTTATTTAACATCTATTAACTCCAGGCACTATTCTAAGTATTTAACATGTTTTTAGTCATTTAATTATCATATGGTAATTGAATAAGTGTATACTGCTTCAAAGCTTTAAAAAATTAAATAAAATTTATAACTTATATTGTTCTGGACCATTTTCTTTATTAGTACTGTTACCAGTTTAGACATTCATTACCTTTCCTACTAATAACACTAACATGGCCTAAAATTGCATTCTTCCTGTGGCCTTTTCCTTTTCCTGTCTTTTAAAAATTGTTTGCTTATCCCATATTTTTGCTTATCCCATATTCTGGATTATTTTCTTCAGTAAAAGTATGTGGTTTCAGCTACAGAGAAATCATTCTGTTCTTTTTTTTCTTTGCCTTCAAACATCTGTGCAGCATTAACAGTCAACTCTGCATTTATTTTTGAGCAGTAATGCCCAATGATAAATGCTTTAGTGCTTTCTTTATGGTTCTGCGATTCCCCATTTTGTTGAAATGCAAACATGAAATTTTTCAGGTTTAGCAGAATTAGGTACCCTGTGTGATCCTTTGCGGAGCTGCTCTATTAGTGAAGAAAATGGGCTCAGTGCTGCCTTTACCATAGCCCATGAGCTTGGTCATGTGTAAGTACCTTCTGTCACCTCGATAGTGTGCCTTCTACATAGCGTTGCATGAATGTCTACAATTCTGTCTTTAATGAAGTAATTAGCATCTTTGTATCTTTACAAAATAGTAGTAGTATAATTTTAACCCCTGAAATGCTAACTGTGGCTCTTTTGTGATCTATGTTAGGTCAGACAGGCTACACAGATCAACAGACTAAGCAAAGAACTAGAACTTTGGAACTCTTTTCTTTCATTTACTGTATTGGATTATATGACAAGCACTTCTGGCCTCTATCCCTTGTTATCCTATGCATGACCAGGTACTGTGCTCTACCATCTTAGGGGAGGGCCTGTAGGGTCCCCTGGTTCTAGGGAACTCCCCCAAATATTTGTAGTATCAATTCATTTCTTGCTTTTATTGCTCAGAGCCCCAACAGAGTATGTGGTCTGTGGGAATTTCTTAATCACTGAAATATTTCCTTAAAACTTTTTCTCCCAGATCTATAGTGTTTTTTTTTTTTTTTGGTAAACATTTGGAATTCTATCTGTTCCTATATTATTAAAAATTCTACTGGGGTTTTATGCTGTAAGAATGTGGAGGCCATGATTTCCCATGATACCCATGAAGCTCCCATAGAAAGTCAGAAACCCCTAGAAATTCATCCTCTGAAAAATAATTCCCAGTGTACCCACAGTACTCTTTTGATTTTTTGGTTATTTACTAATAAGGAATTGAAGTTGGAGCTGCTTCTCTTGAACTCCATTGTCTTTTCCTGGTCATGCCTTGACATCCTTAGAGTATTCAACTGGGATAATTTCAGGCAGAGATAATTTTTGTTAAACTAGTTCCTCTTCAGTTCCCTGTAGCATACTCAGATTTTTACGTTGTTTGCTGAAGCAGAGCAGGTTCAGCAGCATGCTCGAGGTGTAGCATGCGTTGTGGTAACATCCTGAAGGCAATGTTTGCTGGCTACCAAGGGTATTAACTAGTACAGTGTTCTTGCAAAGGATACTACCTTTTATTTTCTTCCTGAGAAACTTTTTAGGTGTGTTTAGAATACCAGTAAGTAGTTTAATTAAAACACTGATATTAAGTACATATTTTGACAGGTAAGACTGAATCAAGTGGTTTCATTATCCCTTCTAAATGTAGGTTTTACTGGGATCCTCAAAAAATATGTAGAATCTGTTGCTGACCAGCTGACCATTTAATGTCATTGCCCTTGTAAAGATTTGGTTGCCATTTGGGAATATTTTTATTATTCCAGATCAGTCATTGCTTTATGATTATAAAGCAGAAAGAGCAGCTAAGCTGTTTCATGTGAAATAGGTGGAAAGCATAAAGTGATATGGAATTAAGAATTAAAGAAGATTTTTTGTTTTTTAATTCTGTAGTGATAGTCAGTAGTCTGGAAGTTACTGTGGTAGAGCCTTTACCTAATCTTTCCATACACATTGCCTTGGGTATGCATGTTGGAAATTATGATTGTTTTATGTGAGTGCTGTGTTGATATTGTGAGGTGAGCTGGAATCCAAATAATTTGATTGTTGAAATTCACATACCAAAGCAACACACTGTGCTACTGATCAGTATATATATATAATCTACTATTTCTTAAACATCATGTGCTTCTAAACATGAAGTTAACCTTAGCATTTCAATACTTTGTGAAGAGATCAAGAGTACAAATCCTGATATAATGAGATTTTAGATTATATTATAAAATAAGAGATCTGTTTCTAATGTTGTATGTATTTCATTATTCTTTTTTAAGTGTTTATTTTTATTTTTAGATTTAATGTTCCACATGATGATAGTTTTAAATGTAAGGAAACGGGAATTAAACATCAGTATCATGTCATGGCTCCAACTTTAAATTACCACACAAGTCCTTGGACCTGGTCAAAATGTAGTCAGAAATATATCACTGAATTCCTAGAGTAAGTGATTTTGTGTTACTTTAGTTACATAGTTGAACATTTATTAGATTATAAAGTTTGAAACATATATTATTTTAGAATAGTTCAATCTCTGTTGAGTTTTTTATTGCTTAAATTTAAGTTTGCTTCCACTGTACAAATGAATGTTTAAAGACAAAGTGTTTCATTATTTCATTCTTAACTATATTTTTTTTGGTGGGGGATTTAATTCAGAGCTATCTTTTTTTTTTTAAATTTGGTTTCCTGTTATGAGAAAAAATCCTTCTTAGGGAGATGCTTAATGGGAATCAAAGCTTCCTTGTGTATTAAAAGTTCTTCAGAAGCTGCTAAGTAATATTTTGAGAGGAGTTTGAGTGGCTCAAGTTTGAGGTGTCCTTGAAGGACAGAGAATAGCTGAAGTCAAATTATGAATATTCCAAATAGTTCCCTAAAGAGATATGGACTCTCTGGGTTTACCTATCCTTTGGAGGCTATTGCTAGCTCAGATTCAGATTGTTCTAGCCTTGCCTCTTCATCTCCTACATTTCTCTGCTTTACAACTTATCCAAATGGTGTTTCTATCCTAGTTATTGAAACTTGTTCTAAAAGCAAGGCCAAACTCTTTCCAGGTAATCTTTTGGTGTAAACACAATATTGTTTGATTTTTTTCTACTACATATTCTAATCACCAATTTATACAGTTTCACTTACCTATCTCTATGAGAACTATGGGAATGAATGAAACCATCTTTTGGAATATATATTTATAAATGTATCCCTTAATTATGATTAACAGTGGTTATTTATCCTTGTATGGGAACTTGGTTTAAAAGCACAACACATAGTTGCTGTTCTGTACATGGTGGCATATAGCTTTGATTGCTGACTGAAACACTGATTAAAAATACCAGTAGGTATGCTCATTTTTGGAAGGGGGCGATATCATTCTTGCCAATGGGTATTTTACAAGTTACATGTTCATTTTTTTTTTTTTTGGCAAAATTTATTATGCCCTCTAGCCAGTAAAAAATTCTGCCCAAAATATTTCTTCTAATTATTTCAAATTGAACAAATGGTTGCTTTTAACTGAATTGGAATGGCTGAACATTTTCACAGTTTTCTATATACTATATATTACTTGACAAACTAGAAGTAGCAAATATACATTTTTGCCACTATCTACTATTTTACAAACTCCTTTAAAGATATTAAATAATGCATTTAATAGCAACTTGCAAAGCAGCCATTTCTACTCTCAGTTTGAAGTTGAGAAGTCTTAGACCCAGGGAGACTAACTTGTCCACACCATGCAATTAGGAAAGTGGTGACACTCAGATGCAAAGTCCCAAAGCTGGCATTCTTTACTCTGCATTATATTCTTTTCCTAAGAAAATCTGTTTGAGACAGAGACAGCATAGCACTCTGAAATTCCTTTATTTTGTTGTTGACTATAAATGAACTTTCTCAGATGATCTGAAAATGTTACTTTTTACATGTTGACAGATTGGAATTAGATATAGGGAATTCCTGTTGGATAGCAAAGCAGACCAAAAGTGTAGTGTGATCAACATAGGAATGCATGTTTTAAACATTATATTCGATGCATTTTTGTTTATTTTTCATTATTCTTTTAAAAAATTTTTACGTTTAAGGCAGTTGTGGGGATTAAATGAGAACAAACACATAGAATAAGTCCCTTATAAACTGTGAGATTTTCTTGTTAACTTTGATGTGAGTTGGTTTTTAAATTATGAAAAAATACTGTTGTTCTCTTTGAAAGTGCAGAGCTACAGAAAAATGTGGTAAAGAATCTTGTACTGAGATACATCTATGTGTATTCACAATATTTTGTTCCCTGTCATTGTTGCAGCACCGGTCATGGGGAATGCCTCCTTGACAAACCAAATGGAAGAATATACGATCTATCTTCCCAGCTTCCTGGATTAATGTATGATGTAAACAAGCAATGTGAGCTTATGTTTGGTCCTGGATCACAAGTGTGTCCCTATTTAGTAAGGAAAACTATGTTCTTTTGTTTGAAAACTACCATAAAGTTGTAGTTAAGATATATTTCAAAATGTACTTTATTTTCTTGGACAGGTAGTGTGCTGAACTTATCTTGATTTTTAAATATTAGAAAAATTTGGTGTTTGTCAGAAAGAGGTTTTTTGAAAAAAGGGAAACTATAATTTATTGAATACTTATTATTCGTCAGGTGCTGTTTTAGGTGGGCTCCCCTGGTGGCTCAGATGGTAAAGAATCTGCCTGCAATGTGGGAGACCCAGGTTCGATTCCTGGGTTGGGAAGATCCCCAAGAGAAGGGAATGCCTACCTACTCCAGTATTCTTGCATGGAGAATCCCATAGACAGAGGAGCCTGGAGGACTATAGTCTGTTGGGTCGCAAAGAGTCACTCTCTGTTAATCACAACTGAGTGACTAACTTTCACTTTCACTTTGTTAGATACTTAAATATTATCTTTAACTCTCACAAAATCCTATGAAATATCCTCAGTCAGAAAACAGTCACATACAGGTTAATGAAAATTAAAAGCATTCAAATAGTTATCTTCAAATGATGTTATTTTGTGGGTGGGAGAGATAATACAAGTGCTTTGATAATGAATTGTATTAAAGACCCCAAGAATTTCATAGACTATATTTTACTTTATACAGATTTGAATACAAAGGAATGAAATTTGGAGCCTGCTGTTTAGTTTTCTTTAATCATTACTTTATAATTGGTTTCAAGGATTTTTCATAGGTTCAGTTCAGTTCAGTTCAGTCACTTAGTCATGTCCAACTCTTTGTGACCCTATGAAGTGCAGTACGCCAGGCCTCCCTATCCATCACCCAACCCATGTCCATTGAGTCGGCAATGCCATCCAACCATCTCATCCTCTGTTGTAGCCTTCTCCTCCTGCTGTCAGTCTTTCCCATAATCAGGGTTTTTTTCAAATGAGTCAGCTCTTCGCATCAGGTGGCCAAAGTATTGGAGTTTCAGCTTTAGCATCAGTCCCTCCAATGGACACCAGGACTGATCTCCTTTAGGATGGACTGGTTGGATCTCCTCGCAGTCCAAAGGACTCTCAGGAGTCTTCTCCAACACCACAATTCAAAAGCATCAATTCTTCAGTGCTTAGCTTCCTTTATGGTCCAACTCTCACGTCCGTATATGACCACTGGAAAAACCATAGCCTTGACTAGACGGACCTTTGTTGGCAAAGTAATATCTCTGCTTTTTAATATGCTGTCTAGATTGGTCATAATTTTCCTTCCAAGGAGTAAGCATCTTTTAATTTGATGGCTGCAATCACCATCTGTAGTGATTTTGGAGCCCAGGAAAAGCAAAATCAGCCACTGTTTCCACTGTTTCCCCATCTATTTGCCATGAAGTGATGGGATCAGGTGCCATGATCTTAGTTTTCTGAATGTTGAGCTTTAGCCAACTTTTTCACTGTACTCTTTCACTCTCATCAAGAGGTTCTTTAGTTTTTCTTCACTTTCTGCCATTAGGGTGGTGTCATCTGCATATCTGAGGTTATTGATATTTCTCCCGGCAATCTTGATTCCAGCTTGTGCTTCTTCCAGCCCAGTGTTTCTCATGATGTACTCTGCATATAAGTTAAATAAGCAGGGTGACAATAAATAGCCTTGACATATTCCTTTTCCTATTTGGAACCAGTCTGTTGTTCCATATCCAGTTCTAATGGTTGCCTCCTGACCTGCATACAGATTTCTCAGGAGGCAGTTCAGGTGGTCTGGTAGTCCCATCTCTTTCAGAATTTTCCACAGTTTGTTGTGATCCACACAGTCAAAGGCTTTGGCAGAGTCAATAAAGCAGAAATAGATGTTTTTTTCTGGAACTCTCTTGGTTTTTCGATGATCCAGTGGATGTTGGCAAATTGATCTCTGGTTCCTTTCTGCCTTTTCTAAAACCAGCTTGAACGTCCGGAAGTTCACAATTCACGTATTGCTGAAGCCCGGCTTGGAGAATTTTAAGCATTACTTTACTAGTGTGTGAGCTGAGTGCAATTGTGCGGTAGTTTGAGCATTCTTTGGCATTGCCTTTCTTTGGGACTGGAATGAACATTGACCTCTGAAAAAGTTGAGTTGACATTTTTATTGACTCTGTAGCCAAGATTTTGTCTTCTTTTGGGGGTAAATTTAGGATTTAGTTCTAATAAATGTCAGTACTTTGGTGAATCCATGCCTTACTTTCCCAAGCAGAATACTCATTTCATATTCTTCAATCCTGTGCAGACCTTTGCTAAATTGCTTACTATACAACTAGATTGTGAAGATCATTGAACCAGGAATCTCACCTTGTTCATTCATTTAAATAAAGATATATTCCAAGGATTTAGTTCAGATCTGCCATATAAAAAGAGCCAAAAAACCAAATGTTTACGGACTGTTGAATGAGTGAATACATGAATGATTTATGAATGAATGAATGGATGTATGAATGAATGGAAGGTACTTAACAGTGAGCACAGGGGCATGCAAAGCATACTGCATATAGTGCATATTATTCCTAAAATCTTAAATTTAAAATTCCCACAATTATTTATGTCTTTAAATATCTACTATGAAGAGAAGATATATGTCACTTAATTTTTTATAAAAAAATACATTTTTTTTCATACTGACTTGGATACTGAATGAACTTTGAATTTAAATTCAAAGAAAGAAAGGGATTATCTTGGGCATAGCTCCTGTGAGCCTCTGTGGGTTTTCATATCTTGTGAAAACTTCAGAACCCTATGTTCAAAAACTGAAAGTATGCATTATATTTACAAAATAGGAAACCAATATACATTATACAGTTTTTCTATGCACATTATTCATACATTCCACTGTTGGATCAAAAGGGACTTTTGGAAACTCCTTGTGAATAACATTTAACAACAAAAAATCCTTTAGAAAAATGTCTTGCAAAGAGAGAAAAGTATCTCAGTAATTTTGAATGCTTCGCTCCAAATCATCTTTTCCATTATTCAGTGTTTGATGATAATCCAATTTTTTAAAAACTAAATGTTGCCATTTTATGTGTTTAGAGGAAAATTGATGACCAAGACTGACTTAGTAAAGATTATTACGTGTATCTGTGTTAGTTGTTCAGTCATGTCTGACTCTTTGCAACTCCAAGGACTGTAGCCCGTCACGTTCCTCTGTCCATGGAATTTTCCAGGCAAGAATACTGGAGTGGGTAGCCATTCCCTTCTCCAGGGGATCTTTCTGACCCAGGGATCGAACCCAGGTCTCCCACATTCAACCAGATTCTTTACTGTCTGAGCCATCAATGAAGCCCTAGTAAAAGATTATTGCTGATTATTTCCCACTCTGACCATGAAACCAGGAAGTATCTAGGATCAATTTACACATCAGTGCATGATACTGAATTCATCTGGTGGTCATAGGGTTATTTTTACTCTTGTTTGCCTGCCTTTTATTACTCTGCAGAAACAGTGCAGGCGTCTCTGGTGTACCAGTGCAGAAGGAGTTCACAAGGGCTGTCGCACTCAACACATGCCACTGGCAGATGGAACAAACTGTGGTCCTGGGATGGTAGGTTTTCTCGAAGGGTGAGTTTTGTATCAAGAGATTATCCAAGGATGTGATTTCTCTGTGTTTCAGCACTCTTCTTTATTCACCGTCATATTTTCTTCTGCTAGTTGAATTAATGTTTTTGCTGTATTTGTTTGATGTTATATTTTCAAGTGAATTAGAATTTAAATTTTATCCTTTTTCAAGATAAAGCAGATGGATGTTATAGTCAACATAATTACATGCACATTTACTTATGTAAGCATATTATAGTCTTGTTATTAAAAATGTATCTAGCTATAAGTATTTCAGCAAATATATGAAATACTCCCAAATTTAAAGATTTACCATTGTATACATTTCTCCTAAAAATTCAGATAAATATAAATAAAAATTTTAAGTTTATTCAGAACTTTATTGGTTTTAGTGTTTTTAAATACATTTATCTTTAAGACAAACTGTCAATCATATTGCATCTTTTCCATTCTAGCATCAGTGATAAACTTACATAAATCTGCCAACAAGATGTGAAGTGACTGGGTTCACCATGATAATGAAATGTGATCTATTACATATATTGATTTGTGGATGTTGAACAATACATCCCACTTAATCATAGTGTATGATCCTTTTAATGTATTGTTGAATTCAGTTTGCTAATATTTTGTTGAAGATTTTTGCATCTATGTTCATCAGTGACACGGGTCTGTAATTTTCCTTCTTGTGATACCTTTGTCTGGTTTCGTTATCAGGGTGATGCTGGCTTTGTAGAATGAATTCCAGAGCATTCCTTCCTCTGTAATTTTTTGGAATAGTTTGAGAAGAATGGGCTTCCCTGGTGGCTCAGCTGGTAAAGGGTCTGCCTGCAATGCGGGAGACCTGGATTCAATCCCTAGGTTGGGAAATCCCCTGGGGAAGGGAAAGGTTATCCACTCCAGTATTCTGGCCTAGAGAATTCCATGGACTTGTATAGTCCATGGGGTCACAAAGAGTCAGACATGACTCAGTGACTTTCACACTTTAAGAAAAATAGGTGTTACTCTTCTCTAAATGTTTGTTAGAATTCACTTGGGAAACCATCTGGCTCTGGACTTTCAAGAGTTGGGAGTTTTTATTTTTATTTTTATTTTTTTTCAGGGTATGGGGAGGGAGGTGGGAGGGGGGTTCAGGATGGGGAACACATGTACACCCGTGGCGGATTCATGTTGATGTATGGCAAAACCAATACAGTATTGTAAAGTAAAATAAAATCTGAAAAAAAAGGAAGTTTTAAAAATTATTGATTCAGTTTCATTACTAGTGAACTTCATAAACTGGTATTTTTACATTTTCTTCCTGATTCAGTCAGGTAAAATTGTACATTTCTAGGAATTTATCCATTTCTTCCAGGTTGTCCATTTTATTGGCATGTAATTGTTCATCTTAATCTCCTAGGATCCTTTGTGTTTCTGTGGTGTCAATTGTAACTTCTTTTTCATTTTTATTTCATTGATTTCCTGCTGCTTAGTTGCTTCGGTCATGTCCGACTCTGTGAGACCCTATTGACTGCAGCCTGCCAGGCTCCTCTGTCCATGGGATTTCCTAGGCAAAAATATCAGAGCAGGTTGCATGCCTTCCTTCAGGGGATCTTCCTGACCCAGGGATTGAACCATATCTCCTCCATTGCAGGCAGATTCTTTACCACTGAGCCACCAGTTTTAGCCTTTTCTTGATGGATCTAAATGATAAATTTTGTTTATCGTTTCAAATATCAGCTCTTAGTTTCTTTGATCTTTTCTATTTTTTGTATCTATTTTATTAATTTCTTCTCTTTCTGATCTTTATAATTTCTTTCCTTCTACCAACACCGAGTTTTGTTTGTCCTTTTAATTCTAGTTCCTTTAGGTATAAGGTTTACTTGAGATTTTTCTTCTTTCCTGAGGTAGGCTTGTGTTGCTACAAATGTTCCTCATAGAACTGCATTTGCTTTCATTACATAGATTTTAGATTATTGTGTTTTTATTTGTCTCCAGGTATTTTTTTTTTTTTATTACTTTGTGACCTATTGGTGGTTTAGTAGCACAGTGTTTAGCTTTAGCACTGTGTCTTATTTTTTTCTTTGTGAATTTTTTCTTGTAGTTGATTTCAGGTTTCATAGGATTGTAGTTAGAAAAGATGCTCGATGTGATTTCAGTCTTCTTGGTCTTATTGGTTGCCAGATTCTGTCTTGTGCGGAGACTGCTGGCCACTTGCACATGTGATGGGGTCCTGATGTGGCTGGCTGCATGGTCAGTGGAGGCTTGATCTTGGTGCTTGCTCACTGGTGGTTGGACCTTGATTCCAGGGCAGTTGGCCGAGGTTCCCAAGAGGTCCCAGAGCTTGTGCCACCCTGCTGATGGCCTCCTGATGGATGGGCCAGGTCTTCACACAGCTGGCTATGGAGCCATGGTACTCCCAGGGATGGTGTCTGTGGGTCCAGGGAGTCCATGCGCTTGTCCCTGCCCACTAGTGGCTGAATCTTGCCTCAGAGCTAGTAGTAGCCCATGGCGAATGGAGCTGGGTTCTGGGGTCCCTGTGTACCTGGAATGTCCTGGGCTGGTGTTAGTTTCCTGGTGGGTAGGCTAAGGCCCAGGAAGTCCTAAGACTGATGCTGGTCCACTAGTGGCTGAGTCTGGTCTGAGTTCCTGGCTTCAGGGCCCTGCTGGTTCCAGAGTCAGTGTGGGCCAGCAGGTGGTATGGCTGGAGCCCAGAGGTTACAAGGGCTGGTACCTGCCCCCTGTTGGGTGGCGTCTTCTCTGATGGTTGGCTGCAAATCTCTTGGAACCATGGGGTTAGTGATGATCCACTGGTGGTTGGGGCTGGGTCCTGGGACCTCTGGTGCGCAAGACCAGCCTTTGGAGTGGCTGGGGTCTCAGTGGGTTCTATGGCAAACTGGCTGGCTGGAAGATGGATCTGTGTTCCCTCCCAGGTAGTTGCTTGGCATAGGGTGACCCAAGATATGTGCCAGCAAGCTAGTGAGTGGGGCCAGGTCCTGATGCTAATAAGCTAGCAGGAGAAGTGAAAGTGGTGCTTGCCAGTACCAGTGTCCTCGTGGTGGGACGAGCTCCCTAAAATGCCTTCTGTCAGCTTCTGTGTTAGCAGGGTGAGTCCCAGATGCTTTCTTTCTTTTTGGGAAGCTCTCCAAGATCAGCAAATGGGTCTGACCCAGGCTTCTTTGAAACTTCTGCTTCTTCTCTGGGTCTTGAAGCATGTGATATTTTGTGTGTGTGTGTGTGTGTGTGCCTTTTAAGAGTGGAGTCTCTGTTTCCTACATTTTTCTGACTTTCCTGAAAGTAAGCCTTGCTGGCATTCAAAGCCAAACACTGTGAGGCTCATGTTCCTGGTGCAGGACTCCAAGGCTGGGGAGCCTGCTGTGAGGTTTAGACCTCTGGGTCCTTGGAGAGAACCCCTGCAATTCCAGTTATTCTTTCGCTTGTGGGTTGCCTACCCAGGAGTGTGGGTCTTAACTATACTATGTTCCCTCCTACCCATCCTGTCGTGGTTCCTTCTTTATATCTTTAGCTGTAGTCTTTTCTTCTGGTCTTCAGGTCACTCTCATTGATAGTTGCTCTATAAATAGTTGTAATTTTTGTGTGTCCTTAGGAGGAGGAGGTGAGCTCAGGTCTACTATCTTTGCCCCATCTCCTGTCTGTTCTTTATTTTAAAGTAGATGAAACTCTCTAGTATACTCTCTCTTGGCTAGGAGCTGGTGGGTCAGGCTTCTTTCGTTTAACATGATGTTTTTGAATTTTATTCATATCATTGTGTGCATCAATGCTTCTTCCTTTATGTTGCAGTTTAATTCAGCTGGGCCATAATTTGTTTACCATTTTTCTGTTGATAGATAGATAGCATTTCAAGTTTGGGGCTTTTGTGTATAAAGCCACCGTGAGCATCCTTATATAAATCTTCTTGCGGCCATATGTTTGTATTTCTCTTGAGTAAATTGTTAGGCTATAGGGTAGGTGTGTGTTTAACTTCATAAGAAAATACCAACCTATTTTCCAAAGTATGTGAACCATTTTAGACTCACCAACCAATATAAGAAAGTTTGAATTGTTCTGCATGCCTTGCCAATTGTTTGTTTGATTAGTCTTAAACTTTTAGCCATTCTAGGGGGTACAAAATAGAATTTAATTCTTATTTTGACTTGTATTATCCTAATTATTATCAATTTTGAGCATCTTTTTATTAGCTCACTTAACTATTTCCCCAATGAGACAGTATGGAGAGCATGGGTTTGTTGAAATCCAGGTAAATATGGTGAGATACCGAGACCTACTTTAAAACCCATGTAGATTAAAAGTAGAGGTGACATTTGGCATAAAATGTAAATCATGCGAGGTATAAATTCCCTTTAAAAAAATTAACTGAAAATAGTGAGCCCCTATGCATTAGCCATATTGAGTATTAAGAGCTCCTGTTATTCAAGGAAAAAGTTAAACAAATATCCTATAATTTTTCCTGTAGTTCTTTTATCTATCTTACATGGGTGATGTCTGTTAAACACTTTTCATAGTAAATCTATTTGCATGTAGACATGCTGAGCCCATCTGACAATGAGTTAATTTTACTGCATGACGAACAACATAGCATTCTTTTTAATCTTCTGTTCCCTCAGAAATAAATAAAAAGGGAGTGTGCCAGGATTATTTAAACATTTCTGGAAGATGCCCACAAAATTTACATGCCCACAGTATATTCTATTTTGAGATTTTGTTTTTGTTCACTTCTAGTATCACTTTCTCATTTTAAATGATTTGTTCTAATGGAGGGCACAAAGCATTTTTTTTTCCTGCTAATAATCTTGGTTACAGGATTAATTCATTCAACAAAAATTTGTCAAGGGCCTCCTACATGTCAGATACTATTCTAGGTGCTCAGAATATATCAATGAACAAAAGAGGAAAGATCCCTGCCCCCGTCCTGGAGCTTATATTCTAGTTGGATACTGCAGTATTACAAACAATATAATGGCACCATGAATAAGAGAAATAGAGCAGAAAAGTGATTAGATGTTGTGTGGTAGGAGAGGACAGATTGCAATTTACAATATGATAGTCAAGGGTGATCTTATGGGAAGTTGCCTAATGAGCTGTTTTAAAGGAAGTGAGGGAGTTTGCTATGAGGACATTGCAGGGGAGTTGAGCTCCAGGCAAAGGGAACAGCCAGACTTCTAAATCTGGAATTTTAGAGTGTTCAGGGAAGAGCAAAGGTGACGTTTTGACTGGAGTGGAATGAAGAGAGAGAAAAAGAGAGATGTGTGTGGGAATTACTAGAAAATCTTTTAGGTGTTTTGAGAATTTTGTGTTACTCAAAGTGAGATAATTGAAAGACTTGACAGAGGAGTCACCTAATTTGACTTAAGTTTTAAACTACGTTAAAAAAGGATCATGACTGTTCTAACAACTTGTGAGACTAAACTCTAAGGGCCAAGAGTAGACAAGGAGGAGATGTACTCAAGGAGCTGTTGGAGTGAAATAGATGTTGGTGGCTCAGATCAGGTGATGATTAAAAGTCAACTTTATATATGTTTTTGAAGGAACTAGAGTATTTGCTAATGTATTAGCTATGGAATATTGGAAGAGGAAGAGATAAGATGACTATGTATTTGGCTGATAACTGAGATCCACTCAGCAGATTTTGAGGGGGCAGGTTCAACTTTGGATATGTTATCCTTGAAGTGGCTATTAGACATTGAAATGAAAATGAGGAAGCAGCTGTCCATAGAGTTTGGAGTTCAGGAAAGAGATCTGGAATGGATGGGACTGATGAAACAGATGACTAAAGGACCATGGTCTGAGCCCGGAGACATTAAGAGGTTAGAAAGAAGAAGAAACTGCAGAAGAGAAATCATTAAAGAGAAAAGAAAACCAAGAGTGTGTAGAGTCCTGGAAACCAAGAGAAGAAAAGTGACTCAAAGAAGAAGAATGATTAGCTATGTCACATACTATGTCATATAAGTCAAAGAAGGCAGAGACTGAGAACCAGCCACTGGTCATGGTGTCCTGGAGGCCACTGGTGATGTCACATGAGCAGGTTCGTGGAAGGTGGGATGGGAAAGCCTCTGGCTGCAGTCGGGTAATGAGAGAGAAGAGGCGGAGAGAGTTAGACCGTGAACAAAGACAACTCTTTCAAGGAAAGATAGGACAATAACTGGTGAAGGAAATGAGATCTGATATTTTTGTTTAAAAAGAATGAATGGAGTACTTCTCAAACTATCTCTCGTAAAGGACTAGTATTCTTTTTTAAAATATTTCTGGTCATTTATAAACATGCTATTGTACAAAATGGTAAAAATGAAATGAAGAAAGACATTCCAAGTGTGAGCCAATTTTTTTCCTATGGAAAACAAAATGGTGGTTCCTCAAAAAGATTAAAAATAGACACATGTGACCTAACACAAAGATTTCTGGGTATATATCCAAAAGAATTGCATTATTCACAATAGCTGAGATGTGGAAGCAACCTGTGTCCATCCGTGGATATATGGATAAAGAAAATGTGATATATACATACAATGGAATGTTTTTCAGTTGGTGGAGGAATGAAATTCTGACACATGCTGGAACATGGATTAACTTTCAGGACATATTGCTAAGTGAAATAAGCTAATCCTAGAAAGACAAATGGGCTTCCCAGGTGGCGCTAGTGGTAAAGAACCTGCCTGCTAGTGCAGGACACTTAACAGACAGGGTTTGATCTCTGGTTTGGGAAAAATCCCCTGGAGAAAGGCATGGCAACCCACTCCAGTATTCTTGCCTGAAGAATCCCATGGATAGAGGAGCCTGGTGGGCTACAGTCTGTAGGGTTGCACAGAGTCGGATATGACCGAAGTGACTTAGCACGTATGCAGAAAGACAAATACTGTGTGATTTCAGTTATATGAGCTATACAGAGCAGTCGAATTCATAGAAACAGTAGAATGGTGGCTGCCAGGTTAAATGGGTACAGAGTTTCCATTTGGGAAGACAAAGAATTCTATGTGATGGTTGCACAGCAATGTGAATGTTCTTAATGCCACTGAACTCTACACTTACAAATGGCTAAGAGAGTACATTTCGTTGTGTGGATTTTACCACAATTAAAAATAGAACAGGGCTTCTCTGGTGGTCCAGTGGTTAAGAATCCTCCTGCCAATGCAGGGACAGAGTTTGATCCCTGGTCAGGAAAGAGTCCACATGCCATAGGGCAGCTGAGCCTGCTTGCCTAGAGCCTGTGCTCTACGACAACAAAGTCACTGCAATGAGAAGCCCACAGCCTGCAACAAAGAGCAGACCTTGCTTACCACAACCAGAGAGTGGCCATGACCAGCAACAAAAGCCCAGCTCAGCCAAAAATAAATGAATACATAAATATTAAAAAATAAAATGCAAGCTGATTTTATAATTATTAACTTTAATAAACAAAATTAATCCGTCAAAATTTTCTAAGTCTTCTGAAAGTTTCTAAGTGCTACTTTCATCTTCTGTACTCATTTTCTCCCAGTTGACAGTGACTAGTTCAAAGACCAGCATCTGTGCATGGACTGCAGTTTGATTAGCTTTCATATAGTGGCGACTGGAACAGTGATGATGTGGGAGAGATGGGAGAATTGCTGGAGTGGTGAGAGGAGATGAGATTAGGTGTACGATGGAGGGATTGATTTTGGAGTTTTCATGTCTGCTAATGGGCAGGAAGGCTGTGTACTGGGCATAAGGGATGGTGGGAGATTTTGGGTGTTGGGTGGGTAGAAGAGGTTGTGGGAGATTTTGGACACCTTCTTTTGTAGATTTCCACTTTCTTGATGAAAACAAGAAACAAAGTGATCTTTGAGACTTTGAGTAAGATAGAGTAGAAAGTTAGCTACAAGAGTAGGAGAGTGATAGATACCTTTGCATAAAAGGTAGAAGCATGGTTATATACCATATTAATCAAATATTTGTTTGCTTCTTTTTCAAAAATACTTTTCATTATTAAGTTTTCCCCATAGGTATAGGTCTTCCCTCTCCAGTGAGACTCTAGCTCTCATAAGCACAGTAAATTTCCTGTTCCTTTTTGCATTCTGTTGATCTGTTTCCAGTTACTCAGTATATACTCAGGAAATATTCACAAAATGGTATCAAATGTAATTTCATTTCAGAATTGATAACATTCTGCTTGAAGTTGCATGCATTTTCTTCTCCTGGTCTTTCTGCTGTTGTTATTGTTACTGTGATGTCCTAACTGGATAACACGTGAATCGTTTCTTTTTGTGTCATTTTCATAGCATTGCCACCGTGGGCTATGTGTAAATAAAGAAATGGAAACACGCCCTGTAGATGGAGATTGGGGACCATGGGGACCTTACAGTTCTTGTTCAAGAACGTGTGGAGGTGGAATCAAAAGCACAAGCAGGCTCTGTAATCGCCCCGAGTATGTCTTTTTTATGTCACTGTAAATTAAGATTATCTCAAGGCACCAGAAAGTAAACATCAGTTTCATTCACTTCTAAAACTGGAGGTCAGTCTGTAAGTTTCTGAGATTCAGAAAACTTCTGGAATACTTTAAGCCATATTACTTTCTATCTTGGTAGATTCAGACCTTAAAAAAAAAAAAAAGTAAAATACTTTTAAGAATTTAAGTTAAGACAGCCATTTTCTTTCTTTTTTGATTTAGTGTAAATTTGAAAAATAGTTGCAAATAACGACAGTAATATAATGGCATTTTTACTTTTACTGTGCTTTTGTTGAAAGAGCCTGGCCCCTTTCAACTGTGCTTTGGTTTTCCTGGGTAAAATAGGTAGTTTTGTTACCATTTCTTACTGTTTGGTATAATTTGTCATGTCGTATTTTCTTTTTTTTTATTTTCATCTTATAGTTGCTTCAGTGTCTTTAGCTTGAATAAGTACTGAAGCACAGATCCTGCTCACCAAACTATTTAAAAGAATTTAGGGATTCCATAAAGAATTTAAAAATGGTTCTCTTATTATAGATATAAATAAAGAATTTTTAATGCAGAAATATGACATACTATGAATAGAATATGACTTAGTTTAATTGAATTTTAAAATAGTTGAATTATGCTGAAAGTCTTCATATAAGGTTTTAATCTTCCAACATAAATTGAAATGGAGTTGGATGTCTATAGATTGATACCATGAAATTCTTTGAACTGAGTGATACATAGGATATACACAACAAAGAGTCATATATACTTCT
Source organism: Redunca redunca (assembly GCA_006410935.1). Classification (NCBI taxonomy): domain Eukaryota; kingdom Metazoa; phylum Chordata; class Mammalia; order Artiodactyla; family Bovidae; genus Redunca; species Redunca redunca. The sequence continues at coordinate 462,123 of SJYQ01001724.1, read as the reverse complement.
TTTTAATTTTAACATGGTGTCATCTTCCTTTGTGATCATCTTGGGTTCACTCTATATGTCTCCCTGCCTCCAAAATGAATAAACAAATCCCCACCATTAGTTCCTTGTTAGTTAATCTAGTCATGAATAGACATCATTTCTGCCCTCCAGGCCACAGTGTTCATGTTAAAATGGATTTTCTATAGTTCATTAACCACAGAGTTGCTTCCCAATCATGTTACATACTTCTGTTAAAAACAAAAAGTGTTAGTGGGACATCAGTAGTTTTCCAGATCCTGGAAAGGGATGGAACAGTTTTAGAATGAAATGGCAGAAATAACCTTGTACTGATGTGCTTTAAACTGTAATGAATTTGACTAGGCCAAGAAACGGAGGCAAGTACTGTGTGGGCCGCAGGATGAAATTTCGATCATGTAACACTGATTCATGTCCAAAAGGCAAGCAAGACTTCCGTGAGAAGCAGTGCTCTGATTTTGATGGTAAACATTTCAACATCAATGGTCTCTCCCCTAACGTGAGGTGGCTTCCAAAGTACAGTGGGAGTAAGTAATTAGAATATTTTTTTGCTGTGAACAGTTTTGAGACAAAGGAACACACAGCTGTGTTCGTGTCCACCAAAATTTGACTTTTCCTTACAGTTGCTGTAAAAGATCGTTGTAAACTCTATTGTCGAGTGGCTGGAACCACTAGCTTCTACCAACTGAAGGACAGGGTTGCTGATGGTACTCCTTGTGGAACGGAAACAAATGACATCTGTGTTCAAGGCCTGTGTCGGGTAAGTAAAATCGCTGCATTTAAAATGACTTTCAGAATACTGTTTTCCTTCTATTTTTCTAGCCAGATATTACTTCTGCAATTTGATATACATTCTTATGAGTTTCAGTGCAGCATCCTTTGTTGCTACCCTGCTGTCTATAGGAACATGCTGCTGCTGCTGCTAAGTCGCTTCAGTCGTGTCCAACTCTGTGCGACCCCATAGACAGCAGCCCACCAAGCTCCTCTGTCCCTGGGATTCTCCAGGCAAGAGTACTGGAGTGGGGTGCCATTGGCTTCTCTGATAGGAACATGGTTAGGAGCTATTGTTTGTCATCAGCAGTGACTCACGAAGCAGGAAGATGAGTTTGCTGGTTTTGTTTTGCCTATGGTGCTCAAAATCAAGATGAGGGATGAAGTTAACTTCCTAAGATGTCTCAAGACCCAAGGAATGCAAAGTCCTTTTGCTAGTTTGAACATGACCTTCTGTGGTGACACTTTTTCCCTCTGTGTTGGAAGCAATGATATCCTCCCACCCTTTTTCCATTCTCCTACTTCTTATATGCATTCAACAAACTTTTACCAAATTTCTATGTGGGCTTCCCAGGTGGCACTAGTGGTAAAGAATCTATCTTCCAATGCAGGAGACACAGAGACACAGGTTTGATCCCTGGGTCAGGAATATACCTTGGAGGGGAAAATAGCAACTCACTCCAGTATTCTTGCCTGAAGAATCCCATCAACAGAGGAGCCTGGATGGCTACAGTCCTCGCTGTTAAAAAGAGTCAGACATGACAGTGCGTGCACACACACATACACACACACACACACACACACATGCACGCACACACACACCCCATCTGAATGCAACATACTGTTCTAGTCACTGAAATGAAAAGATAGAAAAGAAAAGAACACCCGCCTCTGACATGGTAGCAGATCTGTGGGGGAGATGGGCACACACACAGGGCTGTGGGCTTATCTGCAAGGTGGCATGTGGATGTTGTAGATGGAGTGTCTTAGTCTACGGGGAAGTGGGTAAAAGATTTGGGGAGGCTCATGCAGGGTGTGAGTCTGGATCTAATTATTAGGATAAGAAAGTTTTAGAAAGGTGAAGAACTAAGGGACCAAGGTTGGAGGTGGCCACCAGCTGACGGTTGTTATGTGAAAGTGTTTTCCTGAAGTCCTTGAAGATCCAAGGATTTGGAGTTAAGCAAGAGATGTGATATGATTTGCATGTTAAAATCTTCAGAATGTACTGAGTTGTTAGGAAACTGGAATTAGGTAGGCCATTTAGTGGGGCTTCCTAGGTGGTGCTAGTAGTAAAGAGCTGGCCTGCCAATGCAGGAGATGTAAGAGACGCGGGTTCGATCCCTGGGTCGGGAAGATCCCGTGGAGGAGAGCATGGCGACCCACTCTGGTATTCTTTCCTGGAGATTCCATGGACCTTTAAGGAGTTTGGCCAACTGCAGTCCAAAGGATCGCACAGAGTTGGGCATGACTGAAGACTTAGCACACATGCACGCTGGCAGGATTTTAGTGAGAGCAGATAAGCCCCTGAATTAAAGCGGGTAAATTGCAGATGGCAATCCTAACAATGGATGGTGAGTTTGAGAACTAGGATAGTGAATGTTGTCTAAAGAATATAAGTATCATCTTGTGAACTCATTCCTTAAGTGGAACTTAATAGGACCAATTATTCTCCCTATAACCAAACATCTGTTATTACCTAGGTGATAAAGGCCTTGCACCCAGAGGGCTAATGAGATGTTAAGAGAAACTGAAAATAACTTACAGATTGGAAATAACTTTGGACTTCCCTGATAGTTCAATTGGTAAAGGATCTGCCTGCAATGCAGAAGACCCAGGTTTGATTCCTGGGTCGGGAAGATCCTCTGGAGAGGGATAGGCTACCCACTGCAGTATTCTTGGGCTTCCCCTGTGGCTCAGCTGGTAAAGAATCCACCTACAATGTGGGAGACCTGGGTTCGATCCTGGGGTTGGGAAGATCCCCTGGAGAAGGGAAAGGCTACCCACTCCAGTATTCTGGCCTGGAGAATTCCATGGGCTAGTCCATGGTGTTGCAAAGAGTTGGACATAACTGAGCGACTTTCACTTAACTTTATTTAACTTTTAAATGTGAGAAAAGGGGCACTTGGTGCCTGAAAACTTGTTTTATCTAAGTTAAACCCAGAGAGTCTGATATAATGAGAAAATACGACATGTGTCTGAGCATAAAGATGCATATTACTTTCAGAAAATATCTGGTTGAAATTTTCATTTTGGAAATATTTACCTTGTAAATACAAAGTCATGAGGCTTATGAATTTTTCTTACTCTCTTGATCACTAAATTTAAAGGAGTGTTCCAAAGAAATAAATGTTACTGCAGTGTATGCAGAGGGCACCATCTGTGTGGAAAAGAGCTGCATTTGTTCTTTTAAAGTCTTGGGTCAAACTGTGTACTCTCTCTCACTTTTATTTATTTACTCATTTTTTTCTTAAACACTTTATTATGCTGGATATTAATTTTAAGGAAATAAGTTATTTCTTTCAGATATGCTCAGTTTATCCCCAGAGTTCTAAGGTCATAAGTTAAAAAAAAAAAAAAAAGTAAATCATCAACGACCTCTTTTTGAAGTTACTATAGTGTGTTACTTTTTGTCCCATTTGAATCACATGTCCTTAAAGAATTACTCTCAAATAATTGAAATAGGAATCACTGTCAATATTTATTACAATGTGGATTCTTAGTTTTTTACTTCCAGGGATTTTTAAGAACATCTGAGAATCTATCTTTAAATCCCACACCAGGTGATTTTGATGCGGGAAGTATGTAGGTGATCCTTTAAAAAACAGTGCTTTCTCAACCGTGTGAACAGCTGTGTGAAAATACTGGTGTATATATAACAAGATCATTAGATATCCTGAAAAAAATCCTGTTGTATTGAATTTCCTGTTAATTGAAAGAATATTTTTGGAAAGAACTTTGTAAAGCCCCATTAGTGCTTCGCTAGTCATTTTAATAATCTTGACTGTAATTATTGTGTTCTGAAGCAAGCTGGCTGTGATCACGTGTTAAACTCCAAGGCCAGGAGAGACAAATGTGGCGTGTGTGGTGGGGATGACTCCTCCTGCAGGACAATGGCAGGTGTCTTCAACAGTGCACATTACGGTGAGCTCTGCGTTTCTTTCCAGTTTTCTCTTTGGATATAATAATGGGACTATATCATCAAGGAATAATAATGTTGGTTTGTTATTGTTTATTCTGTATTTTAGTTCAAAATGATTAATTGAATCTTGTACAAGTTGTATGATTGAATGAATGAATTTACCTGCTTAAGACAAGTTTAATTCTTAAAAAAAGTTTAGGTGCATTTATTAAAATAAATCCAGTACAATTTGACAATGATGTGTAAATAGTCCCCGTGTCGTACCAGTTAATGAAGTATTTATACTGCTGCTTCTGTAATCTATATTGTATATGTTTATAATCTTTCCAGGAAATTTGATTTCAATTATTTTTAATCATCTGAACCACATGTTTTCTGTGTGCGTGATCTGGCCTATCTGTTGTTTTTTATTGATGATATATTGAAACTGATTGAAGGTGAAGGATGAAGCCATTAACTTAAATGTTAATTTGGAATTATTGTTACATTTGATTTTTCAGTAAGTCTGGATTACAGATATAATTGATATTTGGCCATGGCTTCATTTTTCCTGAAAAATTTTATGAGAATATATCAGATATTGTCCATTAAATTTTCTCTGAAACGTTTTTTATTTTTATGGTAATAAAATCAACCCATTAAAACTTTACTTGCAAAATAAATGATTTATATTTTACAGTTTTATTGTTCAGCTTCAAATTGTATTCACATGTTTCTGAACAGAGTTGTTTAAGTTAGTAAGAATCGCTTCAATTAAAACAGTGTCATTTAGAACACTATATTTATATGAAAAGTGTAGAACATTTACTACTCTGGTCATGCTTATGCATCTAAGTTACTAGTTGGTTCGACAATATTTTTCTAGTTGTTATGATTCTTTATTTCTTGGGACCTATATATATTTGATCTCTTTTTATCACCAGTGGCACACATTTATCAAAGTCTGGTCTGTATTCACTGAAAAGTAATTTTGCTATATAAAGCTGAATGCACCAAATTAGAATTTAACCTTGCTGAAATTGTGCTATGAATTAATCAGTTTGCAGATGGAAAAAGATTAAATTCATGTGCAGGTTCTGAACAGCATTTGTCACATTACTGCCCCCTAGTGATAGCTTTCATCTTGTCACATTTGCAATGCCTTGGAATACTTTCTTGAAAAGCATACCAAAGTCATAAATAGTGGAGCTGGTAGGAACATTTTATAGTGAAAAAGAATCATGAGTCAAATTATTTTTGTAGGCTTATATCTATAACCAGTATGCATTTAATGTATACAGAATAACCATACTATTTATCACCTTATATTTAAATGTGATGTCATAAATAAATAAGGCTGCTCTGAAAACGCAAGATAATCTCATATGAGACTTAACCTCTCTTAAAACTTCCTCTTCTAAAGTTAATTTCATATTTATAAAACTTAATGTATGTGA
>SJYQ01001724.1:435598-456748 GCA_006410935.1 Redunca redunca | reverse complement strand
ACTCTTTTTGTTTTTATGTTAAATGAAAGAGGAAAATCCTAAAATGAGAAAGGAAAACCTTAGAATAATATCACTAGAGCAGAATTAATTGTTGACTTAAAACTTGAGAGTATTTGGAAAATGATGTGACATGAGTGGTTTTAGTGCAGGAAAAATGTTTCTTGCTTAATGTATATTTGTATATGTAATGTAATGTATATTTGATATAGTGTTTCCTCATATTTTGAGAAGTGCCAGTGTTATTAAATTTGGTCTCATAAAACATTTCTCTAGAGTAAACTTTTTACTTTTCTCTTGACAATTTGTTAGTAGACTTTAAAAATAATGTAAAATTTAGGGGGTAGCTATGGAGATTCCTGCTTACACTGGAACCTAAAAGCTTAAGAAAAATATTCCTCTTTAACATTCATTATTTTGCTATTCACTGAGTCTGTGTAAATATCTAGCAATGGTCAACTATTTTTATATCTCCCGGATTTGTGAATAGCATTTGGAATCCTGTATTTTTCCCCATTAGGAAGTATAAAATGTAAAAGCATTGGTCACATTTAAAAATTAATGTGTGTGTTAAGTAGTTCAGGAGCTAAATTACTAGGTTCATTTTTATTCTATATTCAGAATATTAAAAGTAATAGAAATTAGGAAGTGCACATTAAGAATCCCAAACGGTGTATTTCTAGGCAACAACCACTTTTTCTTAATCCTTAGTAATTTGTATAAGCCATTGATTCAAAAAGAATAAGCGCATATCATCTTTCAGAGATAAAATGAAATTAATTCTGACTATACTATTCAGATTTTTCACTCAGCAGTACTAGCCTCTGGGCCATCTGCTTTTTGTGAAAGTTAACATGTATAAAATTATGTTGCAGGTTATAATGTCGTTGTAAAGATTCCCCCAGGAGCAACAAACATTGATATTCTTCAGCACAGCTATTCTGGAAAACCAGAAGATGACAATTACCTGGGTAAACATTTTTAGTTAAATGGCAGCCAGTATGTGCAGTTTCATGGAGGTCTGTGGTTGTAAATTCTTGGAAGGCAAGAAGAGCCCCTTGAATAAACATGCAGTTTCGGCTCAGACTAAGCCAAGTCATCTGACTCCATATATGTGTTCTCTTTTTGAATTACGAACCATATCCTATTTTAAAGATACTAAATTAATTCTGGAAGACAAATTAAGCTTTTTTTCCCCATGAGGGTGTTTTAGATAACCAGAGGTTATATTCAGTTAAAGTTGTGTGTGTAGTTAGAATACAGTTCTCTAGTTATAAACCTCATTGGGGTTAAATGTTTTTATTTTTTTTGCATTTTACTTTACATCATGAATCCACCACAGGTGTACATGAGTTTCCAATCCAAAAAAGTGAAGCTGCTCAGTCGTGTCCGACTCTTTGCAACCCCATGGACTGTGGCCTACCACACTCCTCTGTCCATGGGATTTTCCAGGCAAGAGTACCGGAGTGGGTTGCCCCTGCATTCTGCAGAGGATCTTCCCGACCCAGGGGTCGAACCTGGGTCTCCCATATTGCAAGCAGATGCTTTACCATCTGAGCCACGAGGGAAGGGAAATGTTTTTAAAATTTTTTCTTAAATGTTTTTACCATGTAGCACATCTTTAAATACAATTTTTATTGTGATTGTATTTTTATTGCTTTTATGTTACAGAAAGAGAACTATAGTTTCATATTTTTAGATGTTAATGAACATAGTCCTAATATATTGTCTTTTAGCTATTTCTAGAGTATACATTTCAGTTGTTATTTACTTTTTTGGAAATTAACTTATAGGTTTAAAGCATTTCACTTAGGCTTAGAGAGGAAAAGAATGCTTTACAAATCTTGTTTCTGTCTGATAAATACCTTAATATTGACTTACATGTAATTCACTAAGCTGGCGATATAAAGCTGATAATGAAAAACACCTGCCTCACATTAATGAAATGTGAAATATTGGCTCAAGTAATCAATGCTTTGAATTGATTGGGAATCTGAATCTATAATGAACAGCCCATTTCAGAAATTATATTTGGCTTTATAGAGTCAATTGTAGAAAGAACAACTGTGAATGCAGATTTTCCTTCCAGGGTGATGAAAACATTTAGAAAACTAATAGAGGTTGCACAACATTGTGAGCGTACTACGTGCCATCAGTTGCTCAGTTTAAAATGGTTAATTCTGGTTTTGTTAATTTCACCTCTATAAGAACAAACAAACAAAAAAAGAAATTCCTAAAGAAAATCAAATGTAAATGTTTTAACTGTTTACATTTAGTTGCACTTCTTTTTCTTTTGCATATACATAGATATATGCCATATTTATCATTTGGCATAGACATTTGCCATATGTAGTATAGACAATTTATTATGTTTCTCTTAGGATCCAAATGTAGAAATTTGTTTCTGCTCAAGTTTAAAGATTAGAAATGTTCACTATTAAAATACCAGTATACTTTGTAAAAGAACTACTAATGGAAATATCAAAATCTAAATAGGGGGAGCAAAAATATATGCGGAGTCTTTAGAAAGGACTTGTAATTTGCTTTGGTAACTAAAAATAATGAAATGTATATAGTTTTTCTCAGTGAAGTTTTGTTTATTTCCCTTAATTTTAGTGTAACAGGCAGTCCTTTAAACAGGCCTGTCCACTTCTGATAATGTGCAGATTTACAGAGTGATTTTCATTTTGTTGGTTCTTCACTGAATTCAGTGTAGTATATAAAGACAATCACAACAGTCCACAAAGACATAGAATCAGCAAACATATTTGGTAGTATTCCCTTCAGCATTGGTTCAAGGTGTGTAGTATTTGTTAAGTTTAGTCACGGTAACTTGTGTGCTCTGGGTAGGATTTCCTGGAACATCAAATAAGTGTTTTCCAAAAAGATTATTCCACTGAGAAGTATAGTAAATCAACCAAGATTATTTAATTAACATGGAGGTTTTATTAGTGTAAAATTTAAAATATTAGACACCCTCTAAAAAACGTAAACTAACAACACAGCGCTTTACAATTTATACACTTTAAAAACATTTTCCAAATTTGATTCTAATTATAAAGCCTGTGAGTTGGGAATTTTTATTATTCCTATTATGCAGTTAAAAAGCAAGTAGTTTATCCAAGATCACATAGAAATTAATTGGAACAATTTGAATTTAAATCAACTGTACTAAGTCCTGTGGTCTTTTTACTACCACAACACTGTGGACACCATGCAATTTTGTATTTACAAAAGTAACAAATTATGACTACATACTCTGTTCCATACTCATATACACATGTAAATATTAGTATATAGACAGACACACATATACTTATTAGATAGGCTGATGTTAATACCTATCCATGGGAAAGAGCAAGAATCGCCAGGGGCAAGAACAGAGGGGGCGGTGGGAGGGTTCTGAAAAAGTAGCCCCTCACACAGGCGTGACCAATGATGAGTGCCTCCCATGAAAAAGATCCAGATGTTTACATAGGGAGGAGTGGAGACGCATGGGCTTTTAAAATATTGACCCTAGGATGTTGAAGCTTTATACATGTTTTCCAAGGTAAACAGAACACTGCAGCAGCCTGGCTGCCCTTTCTTTCCTCCCCATGGATGACCAGGATTGATTTCGCTGATCTGTCTGCATGACTTCTCTCTGTTTTTCCACTTCCTGTATGTCTCTCCTGGTGCTGCGTGCTTTGTGGAAGATGACCTTCTCAGAAAGAAAAATTATAGGGTGAATGTATTTTCATGGGTTTGGCTGATATGCTAAAGTTTCGCTGCTTATGGGTTAGATACCACTTTATAGTAAAATAAAGTTTATTTCCTCCATATTAATTTATATATTCTCTAACTGCAGAAGAAAAGAATGTAAATTTTACAAGTTAAAACTGTTTCTGGACCGTTGACTGGTTTTGCTGTTTCATGAGCACTATCCTTTTACAGCATTATCGGACACTCAAGGGAACTTTCTTTTGAATGGGAATTTTGTTGTAAGTATGTCCAAAAGGGAAATCAACGTACAAGGAGCTATTTTTGAATACAGTGGTTCAAACAACTCAATTGAAAGGATTAATAGTACTGATCGACTGGAAGAAGAACTTGTTTTGCAGGTAAATTCTTAGTAATTGTTACTAAGACAGTTTTAGTCATATTAGTAAAAGATGATGCTTAAATAAGTGCTTTGTATTTATTATTCATCATAGAGTGATACCTTTTCAGAATATATCTTTTATGAATTGATTGTGTGCCCCTTTGTATTTTTATTGAGGTTTTGTGTGTGGGTAATCTATACAACCCTGATGTACGTTATTCCTTCAATATCCCCGTGGAAGAGAAGAGTGATCTATTCACATGGGACCCATATGGACCATGGCAAGACTGTACAAAAATGTGTCAAGGTACACTAGAATTAAGTAAAAGGGACATAAGTTCAGCTGTGGCCTGCTGGTATAATTTGGGGTGCACTTGAGTCTGGCTGCCTGTGGAACCCACATACTTATACCACACAGACTTACAAAGGTTTCCCGTCTTTGCTCTCTGTCTGCTTTTCTCCCCACTCATTCTGGGCTTCTTACGCTTAACAGCCTCCCTTATCTCAGCCCTTTTCAATGTTTTGCATCACAGCTCCTTTCCTGCTGCTGCTGCTGCTGCTGCTAAGTCGCTTCAGTCGTGTCCAGCTCTGTGCGACCCCATAGACGGCAGCCCACCAGGCTTCCCCATCCCTGGGCTTCTCCAGGCAAGAACACTGGAGTGGGTTGCCATTGCCTTCTCCAATGCTTGAAAGTGAAAAGTGAAAGTGAAGTCGCTCAGTCGTGTTCTCCCAGTCACAGAAAGGTTCCCCTACTGTGACACTGTTTTCTGGTGAAATGCTCACCTTCTTGTCCTTTTCTTCCATCCACTTTCCCAGACACCCAGTTTCTTCTTTTAGTGTTGTGGGGTCAACATTCTTTCATCCTCTTATTTCCCTTCTCTGACCACAGGGAAATGTGTTTGTACTGAAGGATGAATAACTGAAAGGAGCACAGGGAGAGATGAAAAAGCCGTGAAGTTATAGTAGAAAAGCAAGTGAAGAGACTGGTATCTTGGGGCAGTCTATAATTATGAATACCTGGTTGTGTGATGCTACATTGGTTTCAATCAGTAAATGTTTATTGACAGACTATTTTGTTTTGGATTATTAGGATCCTGATTTTGCATTCAAGTTTTAAAGTCTAGTGGATGAAACAGAAGAATGAGTAAATTTTCTTAATTTTAAATGGTAAAAGCCATGCCATAAGTATGCATCGAGGAGACCCCAGGAAAGATGGAATGAGCAGTCTGAGGTGAAATGGGAAGATAGAAATTGGTGTAGAGTGGGAAAGTTGTTCCCAGGGGCACTAGAGACAAGGTCTGGGAATTAGGGGAGCAGTGAGTCAGAGGAGAAGCAGCTCCAAACAGTACAGAAATGAGCTGAGAGAAGGTAGGTGGCCAGAGGCAGCAATCACAGAAGATGGGAACTTGAAGGGCAAGATAACAAACTGACCTCAAGGTACCAAAGGAATGGTGGTATCCCATCCCAAAAAAAGGCATGGACTTGGTCCTCTGCTACTAGGACAGCAGTGCCCGGATGCTGGTGTGGAAATAGGCATTCCTGTTTGAACAGTGTCTCTGGGGAGGAAGCCTGAAGTAGATGATGCCAGGCTGACTGGTGCAAAGACTGCAAGTAGGAACAAAGCTTTGGTAACACAGAAGACAGAGGGATTCATTTTGACAAAAAGAACCTGGATGTGCTTTATAGAAGAGCATAGAGAAGCAGTTTGGGCATCTGGGACCAGCATTCCAACATAACTGGGTAACCTGGTCTGTGGCAGTAGATGTGGGAAGCTAGAAGAAATCTAAATAAATAGTTGAATGAAGGAACATTCTAAAATATGGGGGACACACCAAATAAACACATAACAAGATCCAAAATGAAAGGCTGGAGAAGGCATTTTGAGGTAGTTTGAGAGTCTGAACCAGGAAAGATCTCTTTCCTACAGAAGGAAAGGAGCCATTAATTCAATTGCCACAAAGTATATACTATGATTATAGTTCCTTTTGTATGTGTGTAACTTTTGGGTTTCTCTAAAGTGAAGTTTCTTTAGTTTTGTTTACTTGTTTCCCAGTGCACTGAAAATGATCAGGCTCCAGACGTTTTGTGAACGCTGTGAATTTTGGAGCTCTGTGTTCAGGGTATTGGCTTCAGCTTTCCTTTCCTTTTTCTTACCTGTTGCTCCCTTAGCCCTCTTCTCTGCTCTAACTTGGCCATGTTGCTTTTCAGGCCTGTTACACGGCTGTCGTCATGTGCTCTCCCTTCTTTATCATCGTGTGAGGTCTCTAACTTTCTTCTGTGTTGGATTCCCTGTGTCCCAAATTCTGTGAATTCCTCTTTTTATTTCCTCCACTGAGGATTACATAGCTGCTGTTGGACATTTCCTGAGAAAGCAAGGCAGTTTTTTGAGACCTTTCCTGTCTGAAATGGCATTATTCTGTTCTCACCCTTGATTGATAGCTTGGCTCATATAAAATTCTAAGATAGATTATTTTCCTTTAGAATGCTGAAAATCTTGTTTTCCAGTTTCCAATGCTTGGGTATGATACGTCCTTGTATGGAAGTTTTGTGTCTCCCCTCCTAAATTCCGAGAGTGAGAAATATCAGGACACCGTGTGTTGGCTTGGCTTCTCCTTTCATCTATTTGCCTGGTAATTAGGATGCCTTCCAAACTGGAAACACAGATTCTTTGATCTGAGAAGTTTTATGTATGATATCTTGGATAGTTTCTCCACATTAAATTTTCTCTTCTATCTTTGTAAAATTTATATTGTCTGGATATATAGCTTCCTGGTCTGATCTCTTATCTCATAATTTCCTCTCCAAATGTACATTTTTTTCCTTAGTGTTTCTCATCAACAGCTTGCTTTTATTTCATGGAGCAATACCTGTGTCCGTGAGAATATTAATTATAGTCTTGGAACTTTCTTCTCCTCCATGACATATATATTTCCTCTTAATTCTGTTTCTGCTTATTTAGGTCTTTTTTGTGTGTCTTTCTTAAATTGCCTAGTGATCCTTTGATGTTTATTCATATTTAAGACTAAAATGCTAATTGAAAGTCCTGTGTGGGTTAAATAAGTCCTGTTATAGTTCTTTACTGTGTCTTTGGGGGAAAGGCTCAGATGTTGCTGTCACTTAATCTTTTTTCTTGAGCTAAAGAGTTTTCCAAGAAAGGAATTCTCCCAGCTTCTGATGGCCAGTGAGGTGACTGGAGAAACTGTAAAAATTGGCTTGGAGCCAGAGGGAAATGGAGGGTGAGCCCAGTGGGCCTGAATCTCATCATTTCAGTATGGAGACTTTTACTGAGTCCCTCTCTTTTCAGTACAGCGCTTCCCTAGCTTCCCTCAGCTGCTGTGTCTGTGCCCCCAAGTTCACGGGCTCTGGAGCTATGCTATCCAGTATCCAGTGTGGTAGTTACTAGCCACGTGTGCCTAGCCCATTGAAATATGGTACGTGTGAAATGCACAATGTGTTCTGAAGACTTAGGATGAAAAAAGAAAGTGAAATGTATCATCAGTAGTGTTTCTGTTGACATCATGTGGAAATTATCCTGTCTGGATTTGTATCTTTTTACTTTTTCATGTCACTACAAGACAATGCAAAATCACATGTGGTTCACATTGTTTTCATTAGATAGCGCTACTGTTGACTCTTAGGTGGAAGTCTGACTGTTCTTCATGAATACTTTTCAATCACTTCTCCATTTTTTCAGGCCTATGCCTCAGACATTCACCTCTTCAGAGGAACCTGGTGTTTTTGATTCCTGGGCTTTGCTTGGATTCTGTGGCATGAATGGTTTGTTTCTTACTTTCTTCCTCCACAGGCTTAGGTTTCAGCTTCCTTAGCTCTGTTAAAGTAGTAATTCCCATCTTCTTTTCATATTTAACATTTCCTTTTCCTGCCTACTGTTTCCTCTTTTATTCTTTTTGTTCCTTCAGGTTTTTGCCTTTTCAAAATTCTTTATAGTTCTTTCATATGGTTTGCATGCAGGGATAAACATGTATGTTCATGTTTCGCCAGCTCAAAGTATACAGTTGAACTTGGAGAAAACAGAAATTTGATCATGCCACTGACAGCTTGAACGTTTTCCTATCTCCTCATTGCAGAAAGTGCAAAGTTCAGTCTACTCTGGCCTCTCTGACTTCTCGAAGTTTCCTTCACTGTGCTTATGCACCATATACACAACTGCTAAATCTCAGTGACTTAGAACAACAAACATTTATTTCTCGCTCATACTGTGTGGTGGCTGCTAATTGGTTCCGACTCTTCTTCAGCTTGCTGTCTACATCCATGTCATTCTCAAGCAAATTAATAGACTTTATTTTTTTAGAGGGATTTTAGGTTTGGGTTCGATCCCTGGGTTGGGAAAGTGCCCTGGAGAAGGGAACATCTACCCACTCCAGTATTCTTGCCTGGAGAATTCCATGGACAGAGGAGCTTGGCAGGCTGTCGTCCATGGGGTCACAAATAGTTGGATACCACTAAGCGACTTTCACTTTCAAACTAGGTGTATGGAAAGTTGAGCAAAAACTACAAAAAATTCTTATATTCTCTCTTCTTCCACAACCCCTCCCCGGTTCCCCTGTTATTACTATCTTGCATTCATGTGGCACATTTATTCCAGTTGGTCCATTATTATCAACTGAAGTCTGACCATGCTGCCTTTTCATTCATGATTCCAGGCTGAAAGATCGGCCCCATCTGGAGAAGGCTGTTTTAGAAACAGAGAGAAAAGAGTTGGCAGAAGCAAGAAAAGACTTTTAGAGCTTCTGCTTGGAACTGGAATAGTCACATTCCCTTCCAGGTGGTTGGCACAAACCTGCTGTCAATGGGCAGGGAAGTCTGCTCCTCCTCTAGGAAGTTGTAGAAATGTTGTAGCAAGTAGAGATGTGTAATTTTGTTGCAGTGAAAAGGCAAGCAAATAATGGGGAGCAGTAGTATAGTGTATCATATCAGCATGGATCCTGACTACTCAGTTCTCCTCTAGCAACCCTTCCATCCAGCTGTAATAAATTTCTTTCTACTTCACACACTTGCCCCACCTTCCTTACATCTTCTTACTCAGCAAACTCCTCAGTGTTTCAGGATTCATCTTGCTTATTGTAAAAAGTCATTCCTGACGAGCTCAATATGCTAGCCTATTTGTATGCTATGTTGGAATTGTTTTTGCTTTCTTAGCTGCATCCTTCAAGCTTTTAGCAGAAGTAAATTATTATGGAAATATCCTTATGTGATTTTTCCTTTAAATTTTATTTTTCATTTGACTTTGGCCAAGGTCTTCATAGAAGAAAAATTACTTGTGTACGTAAGAGTGATCACATGGTCATGTCTGATCAAAGCTGTGACCACTTACCACTTCCGTTGCTGGTGACTGAAAGGTGCAATACAGACTGTGAACTCAGGTAAGAAAAAAAGAAATAATATATAATATAACCAGATAAAAATCAATAAGTGAGATAAGATATAAAGAATCTACTGCAGTGCCTGGTATAAGGTGGACATGAAATTAATGTCTGTCCTTTCCCATTCCCATAAAAAACTTTAGACCTGCTAATTTATTGTGAAACTCAGCAATTGGTTTGAGTTTTTTATTCACAGTATTTGCTGAATTTCAGTACAGAGACCTCAATGTTTTGTGTAAGAAATGGAAACAAATTTATCTGTAAAATAAATATAAGAAAACTAATCTGAAAACCTATGGTTTAAAGCTCTGAAACAATACATTTAAGCATGATCCTCTAATTCCCATTGAACTCATGTACCAATAGACTTTTAAAGTTTGAGGATTAGAGAATCGATAGATTGATTTGTCTATATCTTATCAGCATTTTGTCCATTAAACATTAAGTAACGAGATTCTAGATCATGGCAGGAAAGTTTTTTTTCCTAAAATTCTTGTCATTTGTTTTCTTGTGGCGGGTCTTACAGTGACGCTAAGAGCAATAACCCTGTCTAGCAGGCGACAGTCGACATTCAGAGATGGCCAAATCTCCTTTACTCAGCAAGGATGGGAATTTTTATGTATTTGTGGTATTGTTTGGAGACATGTGGAAGGCTAGTGGTAGAATGGCATGTACAAGTTGCATGCACTGCCTTGCAGTAGAGTGAAGTGCAACGAAATCCTTGAGATACTGTTCGGATGGAAAGAAGCTCCATGAATTCTCTTCTTTGCTGTACTGCTGCGCTCATACTGTCTGAGAGATTGCTAGAGTGTAACTGGGATAATTTTACTAACGCTGGCAGATTTTACTTGTGGAAAAAAAATGTTCTCTCTGAAAGCACGTCTAAAAGTAGATTGTATGAGTTAATGAGAAAAGTGATATGTTTTATAAAGACAAGTTTACCAACTTTTAAAGGCTTTTGATGTAGTCATGTGCCCAGATGTTCTCTGATCCTCAGTCAAATAAAGATGTTGCATAGGGAGGCACCACCTGAGTATAGGTCAGATATATCTGGTTGTAGTTTTAAATCTGCCACTTAGTAACCTTAATCTCAATCTTAATCTCAACCAATTGTTTTCAAAAGTCTAGAGAGAGGCTTGGGATTCCTAGGAAAAGAACACAGATTTCCTTGGAGTTCCTCTAGGGTGAGGCTTGGGGTTCCTCCAAATGCCTGGGTGTAGTGCTGGTTCCCTACCTCCAGCTTTTATGGATTTGGAGTAAATGTTAAATTTTATTTAGAGAAAAGTAAAATTTCTGACAGAAGCCAAGCATATATACCATTTGAATGCACAGCATCACTGGGCTTCATTTTTCTCATCTATATGATGAAAGTTTGGACTCTAAGAAGTTTTCATCACTAAATCAATGATATATCAAACGTTTTTATTGTGGCTTGTCCATAATTTCTAACATAATTTTTAAAATTGAATAATATGTGTGAATTTTTCTGAATCCATGTTTTAAACTGTGTTCATCAACATACCTCCTAAGCCTAATAACATCATTTTTTGTAGGTGGCACATCATTGGCAAAAGTGAATGTTCAACCCTTTGTGGTCAAGGATACAAGTCATTGGACGTCCAGTGCATGAAGTATTCCATTCATAAAGGACAGACTGTTCCAGTAGATGACCACCACTGCAGTGACCAACTTAAACCTCCAACCCGAGAACCCTGCCATGGTGATTGTGTCTTAACAAGGTGGCATTACTTAGAATGGTCTCAGGTACAAAGAAAACAGTATAGCTTAAGAAAAGTTGCTCCTTTATTTTACATCAAATTAAATACTTGTCACTTCAGAGTACTGTTTTCTTAAGA
Organism: Redunca redunca; assembly: GCA_006410935.1. Lineage (NCBI taxonomy): Eukaryota > Metazoa > Chordata > Mammalia > Artiodactyla > Bovidae > Redunca > Redunca redunca. Next base: position 445,430 of record SJYQ01001724.1, on the reverse strand, counting down.
TTTTTATTTTACATCCATTTTTCACCACTTTTCTTTTTTTAATCAGTGTTCCAGGAGTTGTGGAGGAGGGGAGAGGTCTCGAGAATCTTACTGTATAAATAACTTTGGCCACCGTCTTGCTGACAGAGAATGCCAGGAACTTCCCCGAGTGACAACAGAGAATTGCAATGAATTTTCCTGTCCCAGTTGGGCCACTAGTGAGTGGAGTGAGGTAACATTAAACACTTGAGGCTTAGAACTATTATAACATTGTAAAGGAGACCTTTGTAGTAGAAGGCTATGTAATTCAAAAAATATTTCAATTTGCTTTATCATTTGGTAAATAATTGTATTATTAAGGTAGTAAAATTTAAAAATGGTTTGTCCTTAAGCTAATTACAGTGTCTGGCCAACAATGACATAATTGGTGTTTAATCTATAACCATTTTCATAGTGGGCTTTCCTGGTGGCTCAGATGGTAAAGAATCCACCTGCAATTTGGGAGACCTGGGTTCGATCCCTGGGTTGGGAAGATCCCCTGGAGAAGGGCATGGTAACCCACTCCAGCACTCTTGCCTAGAGAATCCCATGGACAGAGGAGCCTGGCAGGCTACAGTCCATGGGATCACAAAGAGTCAGACACGATCGAGTGAATAAGTACATTTTCATGGTGTACACAGTAGGCTGAGATACATACTTGTTCTAAGGGCAGTTTTGTACCTTTATTTCTGGAACAAATAGATGTTGCACTGGGATTTGGGCAGCAGAAGTTTGGGGTGGCGGATTTTACTCCATGAATATCTCTGGTTTTTCTGAGGCATGGAGGGAAAATGTCTTTAAGGACGGTCTTTAATTGTATTTGAATATACAAACTGATCATTGCATTTTGGGGGTATTTGTGTTGACTAATACTGAAAATAATGGTCAGTGGTATTTTTCCAGTGTCTGGTTACCTGTGGAAAAGGAACAAAGCAGCGGCAGGTGTGGTGTCAACTGAATGCAGATCACTTGAGTGATGGCTTCTGTGACCCAAGCACCAAGCCTGTGTCTCAGAGACCCTGTGAACTTCGTGCATGTACTTCCTGGCAAGTAGGACCTTGGGGTTCTGTGAGTATATGACAGTATATGGATTTCTGCTCTAACCCGTCATTGCAGAATAGCACAGAATTATTGTATATTCAGTCTTTTAGTGGCTGCATCTAATTTTGGGGTGGCTCTTGGAGAAAGATTCCTGAAATGTAAATCTGTACCTGTACAATTTTTTCAGTACTGCTAATTTTGCTGTGGTAAATATTCTAGCTTTGACTTTTAACTCACTTTTTGTTAACCACAATACTATAAATTTCTTTATTCAGTATCCTGCCATAAACCATAATAGAAAAGAATATGAAAAAGAATATATATATGAATAACTGAATCACTTTGCTATATGCCAGAAATTAACATAACATTGTTAATCAACTGTACTTCAATAAACAATTTATGCTTTCATCAACTTTATGTAAACTGTGCATTTTCATGTTTGGTGCCTAAATTATTCTCTATACTGTATTTAGAGTAGGCCTTGTTGGGAAGTTTTGCCAAACAGGTGGCTAGGAGATAATCTGATGGATGAGCTGTGGGCAGTTTAGTATTCTGTGTAGATTGCCACACTTGCCAGGAAACCTGCTCTCATCTGCCCTTTAACTCTGTCCTGTTTTTTTCTTTCTTTATCTCTTCAAAATTGACTTAGTATATTAAATGACATGCATACACCATTTTGAAAAGTATTTGGTTTGCCTAAACTGTATTGACTCTGCCACTAAAATATAAAGCTTCTATTGATAGTTTCACATGATAACTTTTAAAAGATACAATAATAATTGCCATTTCAATTTCACTATTTTCAGTTCAGTTCATTTCAGTCTTATCCAACACTTTGCAACCCCATGGACCACAGCACACCTCCTTGTCCATCACCACCTCCTGGAGTTTACCCAAACTCATGTCCATTGAGTCAGTGATGCCATCCAACCATCTCATCCTCTGTCATTCCCTTTTCCTCCTGCCCTCAATCTTTCTCAGCATCAGGGTCTTTTCAGATGAGTCAGCTCTTCGCATCAGATGGCCAAAGTATTGGAGTTTCAGCTTCAGCATCAGTCCTTGAAATGAACGCTGATTTCCTTTAGAATGGACTGGTTGGATCTCCTTGCAATCCAAGGGACTCTCAAGAGTCTTTTCCAACACCACAGTTCAAAAGCATCAATTCTTCTGTGCTCAGCTTTCTTTATAGTCCAACTCTTACATCCATACATGACAACTGGAAAAGCCATAGCTTTGACTAGACGGACCTTTGTTGGCAAAATAATGTCTCTGCTTTCTAATATGCTGTCTAGGTTGGTCATAACTTTCCTTCTAAAGAGTAAGCGTCTTAATTTCATGGCTGCAATCACCATCTACAGTGATTTTGGAGCCCCCCCAAATAAAGTCTGACACTGTTTCCACTGTTTTCCCATCTATTTGCCACGAAGTGATGGGACCAGATGCCATGATCTTCATTTTCTGAATGTTGAGCTTTAAGCCAACTTTTTCACTCTCCTCTTTCACTTTCATCAAGAGGCTCTTTAGTTCTTCACTTTCTGCTATAAGGGAGGTGTCATCTGCATATCTGAGGTTATTGATATTTCTCCCAGCAATCTTGATTCCAGCTTGTGCTTCCTCCAGCCCAGCGTTTCTCATGATGTACTCTGCATATAAGTTAAATAATCAGGGTGACAATATACAGCCTTGACATTCTCCTTTTCCTATTTGGAACCAGTTTGTTGTCTAGTTCTAACTGTTACTTCCTGACCTGCATACAGATTTCTCAAGAGGCAGGTCAGGTGGTCTGGTATTCCCATCTCTTTCAGAATTTTCCACAGTTGATTGTGATCCACACAGTCAAAGGCTTTAGCGTAGTTAATAAAGCAGAAATATATGTGTTTCTGGAACTCTCTTGCTTCTTCAGTGATCCAGTGGATGTTGGCAATTTGATCTCTGGTTCTTTGCCTTTTCTAAAACTAGCTTGAACATTTGTAGGTTCATGGTTCATGTATTACTGAAGCCTGTCTTGGAGAATTTTGAGCATTACTTTACTAGCGTGTGAGATGAGTGCAATTGTGTGGTAGTTTGAGCATTCTTTGGCATTGCTTATTTTATTAGTATCTATATAAATTTGAATAAAGATATATGTTGATTAAATTTCCTCATTTTAAGTCTAGAATCTGGAATAAAGGACTAATAAAAATATCTACTGAAAATAGATTCTTAACTGTGTACATGTTAAGAAAATTAAGTTTATGTAATGTCTGAGCAATGGTGTTTCGTATCTGCTTATATTCTTCCAGTGCACAGCCACATGTGGACAGGGGTACCAGATGCGTGCTGTGAAGTGTGTCGACGAGCTATTTAGCACAGTGCTAGATGACAGACTGTGCCATGGAGCTAGTCGCCCAAGTGAAAGGCAGGTAAACGACACCTATCCATGGATTATAAACAAAAATGTATGATACAGGAAGATTATTGATGTGTTAAAATTATTTCCATATGTATTTTTCCACTTAAATGTATATGCCTTAAAAATGTATGTGGGCATCAGAGAGTTTATTGTTCTTGGTTTTGCCAGCTTTATTGATGGATTTGTTTTTACTCTTTATCTGATATTGGATCACTCATTTAACTTATGTTTCCATCCTTTGAACTATAGAAGGATGATGCATTATTATGAGCATAATGAACTTCTCAAGTGTGGCTTAAGGTAGTGATCTGTGTTCATTCAGAAGGTTTCAGCTTAGTGATAGTTTTGAAAGACTATTACTCTTTTCTTTTTAAATCATTAGGCAGAATGATCCAAACTTTAACCTTCAGAGTCATACTATCCACTTCTAGCCCTTGATAGTACTTTGTACTTTTGGAAAATAAAAACCTTTACATCGCTTATTTGTAGTTTACTATGCAGCTGTTCTTGACTTACATAATTGAAAGAAGAAATGAAGTATATATATGATTTAGTGTCAGTCATAGTGGTTAATTCATTAATGTTTCATGAGGTCCATTTTTCTTTCGAACAGAATTGTATTGTTACACCTTGCCCAGTTATCCCTAAAATTGGGGCCACTTCCTTGCCAGCTGTTCCCATGAGAAAGATAACGCAATGGCGATATGGTTCTTGGACCCCAGTAAGTGAATTGCTTTAAGAGAGACAGTATTTCTACTATGGAGGCTTTCAGTTGCTCCAGATTTGCCAAATTAATATATGTATTCATTCTCAGGTATTTTGATGGAGATGGTGTTGGAAGAGCATAGGGTTTAGAATTAGGTAATTTAATGACTAAATCCTGCTCTGTCTTTCAAGAGCTCTGCTTCTGTGGGCAAGAATTTAAGTTTCCTAGGTCTGTTTTCTAATCCTACCAAATGAGGATGATAATATTTATGTCACAGGTTGTTATGAGAAGCAGATGTGATATTAGACTTTTATTAGATTTGGAATATACACTTGCCTTAGTCTTATATGAAAGATGTATTTTTAAGTTTCATATATTCTCTGAATATTTTAATTATGAGATCCTATCTCCTCTATTACCTAGGTCTTTCAGAGTTGTCTTAAATGTTATCTTAAGATTCTCTTATCTATAATCTTTTCTTTAATTTTGACAAATAGCTAATCACTATTCTGAAAAGTTGAACATTTTGTTTTATTATTACAAGCATCTGATTTGTGAAGTTTATTTTTTAAACTCATTGGAATATTCACTGCCCTGTCTTTGACTCAGAAATGATGCCAGGTGATAATATTTTAAAATTAAGTTTTATCAAGAATCTTGAGGTTTAGAAATTTGAACAACAACCAAGTGTAAGGGATGTAGGAGTGTCCTGTATAATGCTCTGGTATGATTCAATTTTTCAGTGCTCTGTGTCTTGTGGAAGAGGAAATCAAGCCCGCTATGTAAGTTGTCGTGATGCTCATGATGGAATAGCAGATGAATCATTTTGTGCCCACTTACCCCGACCGGCTGAAATAGCTGTCTGTTTTAGCCCTTGTGGAGAGTGGCAAACAGGGAATTGGTCACCTGTAAGTACTTTTTTGCAAAAAAAGTGAAATGAGAAATTTAAATATAATGTTTGAACTTTGAGGTAATGCAGTTTATTGGCTAAATTTGTGATCAGTGTTCAGCTTCCTGTGGCCATGGAAAAATGACTCGACAAGTTTTATGCATCAACTATCATCAGCCAGTTAATGAGAATTACTGTGACCCTGAAGTCCGCCCTGTGATAGAACAAGAATGTAATCTGGCAGCCTGCCCTCCCACGTACAGCCACTTTCCGAGTTCCTCTGAGCAGCCAAGCCATTTTCCAGGCAGGAATTTTCCATTAACTCACAAACCAGAAGATAATCAAAATCAGGGGGTCCATCCATCAATCAGAGAAAACCAGTGGAGAACAGGACCATGGGGATCAGTAAGCCCTCTTTATTGAGTTATACTAATTCTGTAATTTTGTTATGTTATATGGCCTTTTAACAGAAATGTACATAATGACATCAGATGCTTTTAATGCTAATTATTTCTGAAGATCAGTAGTTTAAATCTTAAAAGGATTAAGCAATTTTTGATGCAGATTGCAAATCTCTATAGGGTTCTAATTGAATTATACCCTAATGTGATATTATGATTACAGAGGAATACATTTGAAAAAAATCTTAGAGACCATTATAATAAAAATGAAATCTTTTAAGTGTTAAGATTACCAATGTCTATGAAGAAAAAAATCAAACCCAGAAATTAACTATGATAACAGTGCAGTGAGCTGGTGTAAAACCATGATTACTTTGTACAAAAGGTACAATTGTGGTTCGTATTTTGTATGAGATTAACGATACCAAATAAAGAACACCAATGTGAAAGTTGGGAAACTTAACATTATGGTTTTTTTTTTTTTTTCCCTTCCTAGTGAGACCTGAAAACTTGAATTCCTTTTTACTTAATGCCTAGGACAAGGGTGAATTTTTTATTGCAAACTTTAAAGATTTACCTTCCTATCAATAAATTTTAATGAAACCATAGTTTTTTTTGACAGATATTCTTTATTCAAATTATGATTCCAAAGTTGGGGGGGGAACGTAATTTGGCGAGCTTGAAGTTGAGTCAAAGAACTGTTTTTCTTTTATTTTAGTGTTTTATAATGTAGTTTTGTGACATGGAATCTTCAGCTTGTGTGTTCCTGTGTTTCATCCTTTCCAGTGCTCTAGCAGTTGTGCTGGAGGTGTTCAGCGTAGAGTTGTGGTCTGCCAGGATGAAAATGGACAAAGTGCCAGTTACTGTGATGCAGCGTCCAAACCCCCAGAGTCCAAGCACTGTGACTCAGGACCTTGTCCACAGTGGAACTATGGAAGCTGGGGAGAAGTAAGTCCTACTTTCTCCTAAACTTGTGGAAATTATGACATCCCCTAAGACCAAAAGTTCAGCACTTCATACCCTTACTGTTGAATAATCTTACCTCACTATACTAGACAGATTTTTAAAAAATTGAGTCACTAAAACTATAATCTTTTAATAAACATTGTATCATGGTATAAATCACTCATTTATGATAGGAAATATATACTCCAGGTTTTTGACAGAATGCTATGTGCTAGCCAGTAGGTGACTTCCTAATACCTCTCTAAAACTAGTATATTATTATCTTAATTTCTTAGAAAATTAATTGATATAAAGACAGAAAACTAGAGTGATACGTAGGCCATGTTAATATCCTATTATGGAACCATTCATTTGATGAATCTAAAATGAATAGCTATCAATTATTGAGCACTTTCTTTATGTCCTGACCTCCTTTTAGGCACTGGGATATGAGGATAATTTTTAAAATGTTTGTAATGAATACTAATTCCACCTATATTATACATGAGAAAGAAGAAAGACTTACATTGGCTTTGGATAAATAAAGCAAGCCACCTAATTTAAGTAGTCAAATATTTGTGTTTAATGATTTTTTAAAAATTTATTTATTTAGTTTTGATTGCACAGGGTCTCTGTTGCTGCGCTCAGGCTTTCCTTAGCTGCAGCAAACTGGGGTTCCTCTTCATTGCAATGCTCGGCTTTCTCATTGCAGTGGCTTTTCTTGTTGCGGAGCACAGGTTCTAGGCGCATGGGCTTCAGTAGTTGGCAATACGCGAGCTCAGGAGTTGTGACGCACAGGCTTAGTTGCTTTGCAGTATGTGGAATCTTCCCGGACCAGGGATCAAAGTCCTGTCCCCTATATTGGTAGCAGGTTTCCTATCCACTGCACCACCAGGGAAGTCCTCTGTTTAATGATTTTCAGTACCTATTTTCTCTCCATAGGGAATTTGGAAATCATTGTTTAAAGATACACTTCTGATCAGGTGCTAATAAATATAAAGTATGTCTTTAAAATATACTTTTACAATTTTCCAAAATGAAAGTAACTTTTTCAGTTGTGAGTTAATTCTTGTGAAAATTCAAATAATTTGAAAAATTGTGAAAAGATACGGACTTTTAATATTTGATAATTTCCTGCCAGACGTTAGTTCAGTGTGGGTTTCAGAAACAGGTTCATTAATATACATGCTGCTTTGCCACCTGCTGTTCTCATGTAATAGATATACTCAGCATCTTTTTATCTTTATAAATTTAGATTTCCCTTCATGGATACATGACTATGTATCTTTTGATAGGATACTATATACATTATGTAGCTATTACCTATTACAGTACTAATTTTCAAAATTTTGTCTTAAAATAAAAGGATGGAACTGAAACTTTGATTTATTTTTGAAGAAATCTTGAGAGTTATGAAGAAAGGATAAACTTTAAGCTTTAGCAGTTTATTATTTAGCAGTTATTATTCAGTGATGAGTTTATGTACTCATCACTGAATAAACCAACATAATATTCTCTTTGAAGCCACATAGTTTTTATCTTCCTTCTTGTTTTTAGTGTACACAAACATGTGGAGGAGGAATAAAATCAAGATTTGTAATATGTCAGTTTCCCAATGGCCAACTGTCACAAGAGCAAAACTGTGAAATGTCGAACAAGCCACCTAGTGTGGTACAGTGTCATACACATGCTTGCCCTGATGATGTATCATGGCATCGGGGACCATGGAAATCGGTACGATAGTACTCATTTTTATCCCTCTGTTTTGTTTTATTCTGTCCCTTTTTCTTTAATTTTCTCTCTTTATAAATTGTGATGCACACATTTTATCTTCCAATATTTTTTTAAAGCAGACCACTGGCCCTCTTGGCTTGTGTCATTAAATTTGATAGTTTGAAAGAGAATTCATTCAAGTACTGTAATATATACATATATATATATATATATATATATAATAGTTTTAAATGTATTTAATTTTTATAAGTGAATTTTGAACCATAGCACTAATCTAATGGAAGTGCTTTTCTCCAGTACCCTTTTGGCTTGCCACAAATTAATTGAAAATGTTTTACTATTTACATTTGTACATAATGTTAACATTGTGCTTGTAACAATGGCAAGTTAAGGCTGTGTCTTGTTTGAGTGTATAACTGTTTGTGGCTTTTGTCTGTCAATGTCCAGTAACTGATCTAAAAGCAAATAACATTTTTATCATTGTTAAACTTTAATATTTGTTTGGAAATGTGAAAATATTGTATTAAAAAAGAGAAATTTACTTACACAAAGTAAACTAATTGTTTACAATTTGTTACATACATCATGAAAAAGTATGATTTATATAGTAATTTATATGAATGTTCATATCTTCCACTGTGTGGAGTTACTGTGTTTTGGGCTGTTTTAATTTTTTATTTTTTGAAGCCATAGACAAAAATTCATAAATAGTCATGAATGATTAATTTCTTCTAGTATTTTTCAACTACCCAGACTTTGAAGAATAATTAATATATAGATACATTGAAACTAGCATTATGATCAATTTTGATATTTTAAATACAAACAGCCAAGTACACTTCTTTCTGGTGATAAAATGATTGGAGTCTATAATCTATTTATAATTAAGATTATAAAGTTAAACAGTTCTTTATTTGGAAAATAATTAACTCTGATTTTATACCTGAACCCGATGTATGCACTTGTTTTGCTTCACCCAGGTCAAAGTTTTACAGTGAAATGTAAACCTGTTTCAGTTCATGCTATTTGAAGAACAGGTCAATTTCTAATTCAGACTAAATTCATCTTTTTAGTCACTATGACTATACAAAACAGCACAGCATTTTAACTTTATGGGAAGATCTTAAATTGCTGCATTAGAATTAGAGAGCCATAGCTTTTGGGGAACTAACAAAAACATTTTGCTATGGAAAGCATTCACATATGTACTTAAAATATTCACTGACCATCTGCTATATCCTAGGGACTATACTGTCATGATAATAATATAAGGACATATTTGTTACCCTATGGAGTTTACAATCTAATTGGAGAGATTTGAAGTCCTGTAAGAAGTCACTATAGATTTTTTTTTGTTAGTCATTTTTGATTGGAATTTCACTTTCTCTGTACTATATCTGTTACATTTTCTTTTGTTTTATTGGTTTGATTATAAGCCTAGTCATTAATAAGACTTAATCCATAGATTGCCTTCTTGGAATTTGCCTCAATTGGGACAGCAGACATAAAGGTTTTATTTTCCCTATTCATTCATTAATTCATTCATTCACAAAGCATTCAACATTTACTCATGGCTTCTGCTTTGTGCTATATATTGAAGTTCCTAAAATTAAGTGATTTGAATCGGATCTTCTATATCAGGGATCAGCAAATTATCAAACCTGGCCCATTGTCTATTTTTATAAACAACTTTTATGGGAACA
>SJYQ01001724.1:419923-433726 GCA_006410935.1 Redunca redunca | reverse complement strand
TTTTAATTTTATGGATAACAAAATTTTTCTCTATTTTTTCAATAGTGAGCTATTGTTATAGTCATCTCATTTTTAAAAAATGGTAGAATGTTTCATTATTTTCATTAGTTTGAAATCTTTGTTCAGCACAGAGTGGTTCAAAAGTCTGGTTTATTCTACTATGTGATTTTAATAGCTTCCATAGCTGAAAAAATTACTTTGCAGAAGTGCATATCTCCATGTAGCATTACCACTGAATGTTCCTGTTATAAAGTAGTAATTCAATTTAAATCTAATATTCTAGTTATTGAAAAAAATTATTGAAATTAGACAAATTTCCATTTTCCATTTTGTCATTCACTTCTTGAAAAGTATTATACTGAAAGGAGTTATATCTTTGTATTTTAACAAATAGTGTTAAAGCTCAGTGAAACTTTGAAAGATTTGGAAACAATTTAAACATATTAGAAAATTTTGCTCCAAAGTTTTAAATGCAATGGAGAGCTTTTGTAGTTGGTATATTTATGGTAACAAATCCCACAACACTAGAAATACTTCCAAGCATTTCAAAGAAGGATTTGAAAGAAGCAGTTATTATTATTATTATTGTTTTTGCTGCACCAGGCCTTAGTTGTGGCATGCAAACTCATGGTGGAGGCATGTGGGCTCTAGTTCCCTGACCAAGGATTGAACCCAGATCCTCTGCATTGGGAGTTCAGAGTCTTAACCACCAGACCACCAAGGAAGTCCCCCCAAAGCAGTGTTTTCTCATCCAGTGTTAAATGTCTCCTTTGCCTTAAAGAGAGATTATGAGTCTATTTTTTTTAAGTGCCAGGTATCACATTTTATCATTATCATAGAAAAAATTCGGCAAATTTTGAACAAGCCTCTTTTTGTAATAGAGTTAGTTCATCTTCATAAACCTGTTTGGTACTTTGAATACAATGTGTAAAACCCTGGAGGAGGGCACGGCAACCCTCTCCAGCATTCTTGCCTGGAGAATCCCATGGACAGACGAGCCTGACAGGCTACAGTCCATAGAGTCACACAGACTACACATGGCTACACATAGTCCCATACACTATGGCTGCAGTTGGACATGACTGAAGTGATTTAGCACACAAAGCAGCAGCAGCGTGTCATGACACTCATCTCATTAGAGTGTTACAAATGTATAAATGTGTAACTATAATCATTCATCTTTCTCAGTGGGTGTGTGTGACATGTGGTGAGTGCGCTGAAGGTGAGTTGCAAATGATGATCTCCCTGCCAAGACACCTGATGTATTATATGCTTGACATATCAGGCTGACATATAACTCCATATAGTAAAGCTTATTTTCTTTTTTAGGTAAAAAATATGAAGAGAAATTATTAAAAATGTTTTGGGTACTCCATTGAATCACCTTGTCTCTGAGATACACATAAAACTTAAAGGTTCAGCAACATCTCTAAAATCTCATACGCTACACAGTAAAGACTGGAATTATGTAATTTGTTCTCATAGACACTATCATCTGCTTCCTGGTTGTACTCCCCCACCCCTAAGATTGTACTTAAACTCACCAATGTACCTAAATCCAGTAGGAAATTACTCTATCATGTCCTATTGTGATATGACCTTTGTACTAAAACTGGTATCATATGATATATATATATCATTATTTTCATATATTTGTGATAGTTCAATGAAGTATTACAGAGTTTTTGGTAGATCACATAACAAATTCTTCTATACCAGTTGTAACTGTGCTCTAAGGTGATCCTCTAAGACCACTCTGAACTATTTTCAATCTTTTGACATTTTGCAGTTGTGACTCAGGGAAACTCAGAGACTTTGGAAGTAACTATGAAGGGAATGGTGGCTACCGAGCTGCCAAAAAAATCTCCCATCAATCCATTCAAGGTTATANTTATAAAGAGTCCATCCTTAATAGGCACTGGGCTAAAAAAGCTCGAGATGAATAAGAATGACATACTGTATTCAAAGAACTCACAGTTCAGGGAAAAATAAATACACAAATAACTGTAACAAGACAGAAATAAATGTCATGGAAAGTGAGAAAATATTATGTATCCAGTTGGAGAAATTTAAGACTTTCTGAAGAAGGCATGAGCCCTGATAGAGAGATAGGATTTAAGTAGGACAAGAGGCACCAGATTGGAGATCGTGCTGAGCAAAGCCAGAGGCCAAAAAAGTGGTTTCATTTGACTGGTGTCAGTTGGTTTGTGAGAGACAAGGGGCAGGAATAAAGTTAGAAATATGAGTTGGCCCACAACAAGGAGAACCAATGAGTAGTATACTTGAGAGTTTTAAAAATTGAAATTTCTGCAAGTTTTTTTATATGCCATCAATTTTTTTGGAGTAGGATCACGATGGTGTTTTAGGAAGATTTATAATAGGCATTTCTCATCATGAAAACATTCAGAACATGAGAGACTAGAGGAATCCGGGACAGGACTCTTCTAAAAATGTAGGGTGATGATTTAGGGACCATTCAGTTCTTATCACATATTTACAGATGACTCACAGCACTCAAAACTGTAGTAGAGTAGATGAAGCCAGTAGAGAAGAGATTCATGGAACTATTGGACTTCGCAAATGGGAGGAAAAGATGTATAAGAGAAAACCTTGTCAAGTATTTTATTGTCAAGATAATAAAGCTGAGAAAAGTCACGGTTGATAATTATCAGATTAATTAAGTTTGTGTTTAAAGAGAGTAAACGTTTGGGGCAATGAGTCGAAGACTGGAGAGTATTGGGATTACAAGCTGCAGATTGAAGCGCCCATTTGATGGTATATAGCTTGGTTTTGTATTAGTTTCATGTAAGAGAATATAATCTTGACTTCACCAAGAGAAATATAATTTTTCACTTACCAAAAAAGCTTTGAAGCAATACTATTATTCTTAAGCCTCCTGAATCTTTAAATATTAAGTCTCTCCTACATCTTGTGATTAAGAATTGTGGTAGCATGCCTAGGTTTGGGTTAAAATTGCTGCTATTGTTTAGCAGAGTAACCTTTGGAAAGTTACTTAACATTTCTGAGATTTTGTTTCTTAGAGTATAAAATAGTGCCTATCTAAAGAGGACATTTTTTAGTATTAAAAGGAACAATAAGTAAAGTGGTTGACATAGAGCTCATTTCTTAAAGATTCCATTATTTTGATTTGTATTATCACTGATCTACTAAGTATTGGATATTTATATAGCAGTTAGAATGTGTTAGTGATAGTTATGCAGCACTAGATGTGGAGGGTAAAAATACAAATGTATCAAGAGATAGAAAGTAGTGCATATTACAGGTTAAGTACATATTACTGGTTAAGAAAAGACTAAAATAACACAAATTATACATTTAATTGTGACTATCATAATTTTGAGACAAATGTTTGTTTTAATGTGTAATTTATCAATAGCAGGAAATATAACTTAGTTCTGGTTCAGTTCAGTACAGTCGGTCAGTCGTGTCCGACTCTTTGTGACCCCATGGACTGCAGCACGCCAGGCCTCCCTGTCCATCACAAACTCCCAGAGTTCTCTCACACTCATGTCCATTGACTGGTGATGCCACCCAACTACCTCATCCTCTCTTGTCCCCTTCTCCTCCTGCCTTCAGTCTTTTCCAGCATCAGAGTCTTTTCCAATGAGTCAGTTCTTCCATCAGGTGGCCAAAGAATTGGAGTTCCAGCTACAACATTAGTCCTTCCAATGAATATTCAGGACTGATTTCCTTTAGGATGGACTGGTGGGAACCCCTTGCAGTCCAAGGGACTCTCAAGAGTCTTCTCCACACCACAGTTCAAAAGCATCCATTCTTCAGCGCTCAGATTTCTTTATAGTCCAGCTCTCACATCCATACGTGACTACTAAAAAAGCCATAGCCTTGACTGGACAGACCTTTGTTGGCAAAGTAATGTCTCTGCTTTTGAATATGCTATCTAGGTTGGTCATAACTTTCCTTCCAAGGAGTAAGCGTCTTAATTTCATGGCTGCAATCACCATCTGCAGTGATTTTGGAGCCCAAGAAAATAAAGTCTGAAGCTGTTCCCACTGTTTCCCCATCTATTTCCCATGAAGTGATGGGACCAGATGCCATGATCTTCGTTTTCTGAATGTTGAGCTTTAAGCCAACTTTTTCACTCTCCTCTTTCACTTTCATCAAGAGGCTTTTTAGTTCCTCTTTGCTTTCTGCCATAATGGTGGTGTCACCTGCATATCTGAGGTTATTGATATTTCTCCTGACAATCTTGATTCCAGCTTGTGCTTCATCCAGCCCAGCATTTCTCATGGTGTCCTCTGCATATAAATTAAATAAGCAGGGTGACAATATACAGCCTTGATGTACTCTTTTCTCTATTTGGAAGCAGTGTGTTGTTCCATGTCCAGTTCTAACTGTTTCTTCTTGACCTGCATACAGATTTCTCAAGAGGCAGGTCAGGTGGTCTGGTATTCCCATCTCTTGAAGAATTTCCCACAGTTTGTTGTGATCCACCCAGTCAAAGGCTTTGGCAGAGTCAATAAAGCAGAAATAGATGTTTTTCTGGAACTCTCTTGCTTTTTTGATAATCCAGCGGATGATGATCTCTGGTTCCTCTGCCTTTTCTAAAACAAGCTTGAATATCTGGAAGTTCATGGTTCACATACTGTTGAAGCCTGGCTTGGAGAATTTTGAGCATTACTTTGCTAGCGTGTGAGATGAGTGCAATTGTGAAGTATTTTGAGCTTTCTTTGGCATTGCCTTTCTTAGGGATTGGAATGAAAACTGACCTTTGCCAATTTTGAACCTAGTTCCAAAATCTAAATAAAAATATACTTGAAAATACTGTGACAAGTAATCAGATTTCTGGGGAACATAAGTTTGGTCCAGTTATTAAAATTGCCAGAAAAAGCTCATCCACAGTAGAACTATTTTTGTTTATAGGCTGTAAATTTTTTCAGGGTATAAACATATTTGGGCCTCCCTGTGGCTCGGTGGTAAACCATCCACCTGCAATCTAGGAGACACAAGGTTGACAAGATTCCCCTGGAGAAGGAAATGGCAATCTACTCTGGTATCCTTGCTTAGAAAATCCCATGGACAGAGGGCCACAGTCCTAGGGGTCTCAAAAGAGTTCAACACAACTTAGCAACTAAAGAACAACAATATAAACATTCACAAAATTTTCTTTCTTTTGGTAGATTTTACCCATCATAAACAAACTGACAGGTAGAACCAAAAAGCATTTTATGTGATTAAAGATTATTCACTATATTTGGGATATCATTAAATATAGTGTGAGAATTAAAATGTGCCAATTATACTGTATAAATGGCTATGCGTGCTCTTTGAGAATCTAGTGTGCCGGAAAATGAAAGAATAAAAGGAAATTTTTACTGCCACACTAATAAAAAAATGTTTCCATGTTCTACCACCAAAGCTTGCACCCTTCCATCTGCGGGAAACTTTTTTTCTGTTTATTCTTAGGCCTTTGGAACATTTTCACATCTTGGACTAGGGAAGATAACCAGGCTTGGCTACCCCAACATCAGTGTCCAAGCTCAAAAGAACAGTAGGAGTTCATATGGGCTCCTGTTTCCAAGTCAGCATTTTGCTGCAAGATCTTAACTTTAGATGCAACCAGAAGATTGCATTCTTCTCATCTCTGCTGACCCACAGGGTACCCCATAGAATCAGAACAACATCAAAAATCTTAGATGAAGCTTTCCTTTCTTTATAATTTTTGTAGAACTAAAGTTCATCCAACTCTACTTCATTCAGGTAACATAAACTGCATATTTAAATAATCTTTGTATGTATTTGCTCATATATTTTTTCTATATAGCATTTATTCAGTAAACATTTATAGATATGGTTTCTGACCTTATTAAGTTTAGAATTCTCATTTGTTCTTTGTTTCAGCACCTTTAACATGTGTGCGTACTTTGATAGAAAATCTAGTTATTTTTGTTGATGCATAATTTAAACATGAAAATAATCCTGATATCTAAATTTCTATTGTGCTAAGAAGGATATAGTATTTATTTAGATATATTAAATAGGCCATTTAAGATTATGGCTTATACTGAGAAGAACTCTGGAGATTTTTTTTTGTATTTTATGAAATAAAATATTTTCTTCAGTTTAAGGAACTGCCTGCAATGTGGGAGACCTGGGTTCAATCCCTGGGTTGGGAAGATTCCCCTGGAGAAGGGAAAGGCTACCCACTCCATTATTCTGGCCTGGAGAATTCCATGGGCTGTATAGTCCATGGGGTCANATTATTAAGTTTCTCATCTGAATTATACACAGTTTCTGTATTGATGAACATTTCTAAAGGTTGGAGACTATACATAACATAACCTACTTCTTTCTAGGAAAATTATGTGATTTCTGTTTGTATTTTGAGCTGAAATTGATATATATGAAATATTCATCTGTAACTCATTCTGCACCCTGAAGTAAGAATACATCAAATTCCTTCTCCACAGGGCAAATATTTGAAGGCAGCTATTTTTCTATTTTCCTCATTAAATATATCTATTTTGTTTAGCTCTTCAATCATCACAATCGCCTTATCATTTCTCTCATAAAATCTGACATCTAGAATTCCATTCATTGGAAAAAATGGTCTAAGAATATAGCTAGAAAGAGTATTGCCGCCTTTGATATGAACACTGTGCCCAATATAATCAATATTGCATCAAAATTCAGTTCCTAGTTGTCACCTAGTGTTTTTTTATAACAGTCTTACATCAGTATAAGCCTAATATGTATAGTATATGATAGGGTTATGACATTTTATTTATCCATAGCAGTAGATTTTTTGAAGCAAAAGTATAGAACTTCTATTTTCCTGTAATATTTTGGATTCACATATCTTTTTAAATTCTTATATCTGAATTTTAATAATTTTTTTTCTAGTGAAAGGATTCATTTTATTTATTTTTAAAATTTTATGATTGGAGTATAATTGCTTTACAGTGTTGTGTAAGTTTCTGCTGTATAGCAGTGTGAATCAGCTATAAGTATACATATATCCCCTCCCTCTTGAGCCTCCTCCACCCATACCATTCCTCTAGGTCATCACAGAGCGCTGAGTTCCTTGTGTTATACAGAAAATTTCCATTATCTGTGTTACACATGGCAGTGTATATCTGTCAATGTCACTCCCAGTTATCCCTCTGCTTCTCCCTTTGTATCCACATTTCCATTCTGCACATCTGCATTTCTATTCTTGTCCTGCAAATAGGTTCATCTGTCCTGCTTTTCTTGACTCCACATGTACGCATTAATATATGAGACTTGTTTTTCTCTTTCTGACATACTTCATTCTGTGTGACAGACTCTAGATCCATCCACATCACTACCAGTGGTCCCAATTTATTTCTTTTTATGGTTGAGTAATACTCCATTGTATATATGTACCACAACTTTTTACCTATTCATCTGTTGATGAGCATTTAGGTTTCTTCCATGTCCTGGCTTTTGTAAATAGTGCTGCAATGAACATCGGGGTACATGTGTCTCTTTCAGTTATGGTTTTCTCAGATTATGAACCCAGCAGTGCAATTAGTGGGTCATATAGTAGTACTGTTTGTAGTTTTTTAAGGAACATCTATAATGTTCTCCAGAGAAGGCAATGGCACCCCCCTCCAGTACTCTTGCCTGGAAAATCCCATGGACGGAGGAGCCTGGTAGGCTGCAATCCATGGGGTCGCTAAGAGTTGGACACGACTGAGCGAGTTCGCTTTCACTTTTCACTTTCATGCATTGGAGAAGGAAATGGCAACCCACTCAGGTTGCCAATCCCAATCCCAGGGATGGGGGAGCCTGGTAGGAGTCCGTCTATGGGGTCGCACAGTCAGATACGACTGAAGCGACTTAGCAGCAGCAGCAGCATACTGTTCTCCATGGTGGCTGTGCCAGTTTACATTCCCACCAATAGTGTAGGAGAGTTCTCTACTCCATACCCTCTCCAGCATTTATGGTTTGTAGATATTTTGGTGATGGCCATTCTGACTGGGTAAGGTGATACCTTGTTGTAATTTTGATTTGCATTTTTCTAAGAAGAAGTTATGTTGAACATCTTTTCATGTTGGCCATCTGTATGTCTTCTTTGGAGAAATGTCTATTTAGGTTTTCCACCTATTTTTTGCTTTGTTTTTTTGATATTGAGTTGCATGAACTGCTTGTATATTTTGGAGATTAATCCTTTGTCAGTTAAATAAATCCTTCTAATTTTATGTCAAAAGTAAACTGGGAAGCATGCTTTTCATGTTTTCATAAAGTAAGAATAGTGTTCTCCATGCAGACTCAGTAGTTATGGCCTGGGGGTTTAGTTGCTCCATGGCACACATATCTTAGTTCCCTGACCAGGGATCAAACCCATGTCCCCTGCATTGTAAAGCAGATTCTTAACCACTAGACCACCAGGGAAGTACCCCAAATGAATTTTGATTCAGTCAATAGTTATTCTTATGTCACTGTGGAGTCAAGTAATGTACTTTGAAGCACTGCTCCTTTCTTGAATAACTCTTTGATTTTCCTAGAGTTAATAATTGCATCCTTTAAAAATTTGCTTAGTTTCTTTTAACATTCCAATTATTATTTTTTTCTCTTAAGCTTGAACAGTTATATAAAAGCTCTATGAATTTTTTCCCCTAAATGCTCAGATAGTTTCTCTTTCCTAAACTCTTCCCAGAACCACCCACCCCCAAACCATGATCTTCTCCCTCTGATCTGGTTAGGATGAACTTACCTTGCTGATCATTCTCTCATCCTGTGAGGTCTTTTCACTCAATTTCTATTTTGATGACTTTTTCTTGCATCTCATTTACTTTTTTTTATTTACTCTTTTATATGAAAGCACTTTTCCCTGTATCTTCTTGAAAGATGAAAAATGGGAGATTCATTTTTCCTTTTGTGCAAATCTGAAAATGTCTTTAGTCAGTCCTCATATTTCCTTGATAAATTGGCCAGTTATAGAATTCTAGCAGAAAAATAATTTCCCTCAGAATTTTAAGGCATTATCTTATTCTTTAGCCTGTTGAGAAATCTGGTGATTCTGAATCCTTGTTGTAAGTGCCTTTGACTTTGTGCCTATGCCACTGAAACTTTGGTATCCTTGTCCTTGTTCTGATATTGTGTGAAGTGCCTTAGTGTGTGTGTGTTTAAAATTCAGTTACTGGAGTGGGTTGCCATTCTTTCCCTAGGGATCTTCCCCACCCAGGGATTGAACCCAGGTCTCTGGCATTGCAGGTGGATTCTTTATCATCTGAGCCACCAGGGAAATCCATATGCATTCTATAGGCCTTTTCATTAAGGAGATTTGTGCTGAGAAAATCAATTTTATTATTTCTTTGGTAATATCTATGCAACTATTTCCTTTGTTTTTCTTTTCTTCAACTTTTTCTCACTGAATATTAGAGTTTTTGAATTAATCCTCTAGTTCTTTTGTTTTTATTATCTTATGTTCTATCTCTATCATTTGGTTTTACTTAATGGGAAACTTTGTCAATGTCTAAGCCATCTCTTGAATTATTAATATTATTATATGTTTAATTCAAAGTCTTTTTTTGCCTTCTCATTATTTGGGGTCATACTAGTCTATTCTTTTGTCCAAATAACATCTAGTCTGCCTCTCGTTAATAACTGTTTTTTGAGGGGAGAGTCTCTCTTAATTGTCTCTTTATCCTTTGGATCCTTTTTATTAGGATAAGAATGGAAGTGGTTTTCTGGTTTTCCTAAGGAAGTTTTTTATTTTTTCTAAAGTTGGTAATCCTCTGCAGCTCATTCTTACTTAAGAGTTAGGCAATAGAGAATTGATATAAAACTGCATTTGGATAGAGTTTAGTGGCTGGTGGTTTTCCCTGTAAGTCACTGTTTTAGATCTTTTCTCTTAGAGCCTCCGTTTCTCAAAGAAGGACCCTGGAATGCCTTGCCTGTGAGCAAGAGTACTATGCCCTGAGAGACCAAGGGTCAAGAATTCAATGTGCAGAATTCCCTGTTCGTCCTCCAGCATCCTCAGCTCTGTGGCTCCCATGTTTAACTTCTCTGTAGAATAAACCCCTAATCTACCCTCATAGCTCAGTTTGTAAAGAATCCACCTGCAATGTAGGAGACCCCAGTTTGAATCATGGGTTGGAAGATCCGCTGGTGAAGGGGTAGGCTACCCATTCCAGTACTCTTGGGCTTCCTTTGTGGCTCAGCTGGTAAAGAATCCACCTGCAATGCGGGAGACCTGGTTTGATCCCTGAGTTGGAAAGATCCCCTGGAGAAGAAAAAGGTTACCCACTCCAGTATTTTGGCCCGGAGAATACCGTGGACTGTATAGTCCATGGGGTTGCAGAGTCAGACAGGACTGAGCGATTTTTCAGTCACTGCCTAAGGAGGAATGGAGGAGTTGTAGCTTTCCTTGTTGCATCCAGGTACTGAGCCACTCACTGGTCCTGCTGGTACAAGGTTGTCTTGCTTCACACTGGTCTTTTCTCTTCTTGCATCTTCCAAATCTATTTTATTTACTTTGATATTGTGGGTTGAAAAAGAAAATTGATCAGGGAGGGGAAATGAATACACATGGTCGCTCCACCATTTTTAACTGAAATTGATTATGGATTTTTGATCATATGTCTGTTCCCCTTCTATTCTGTTTTATTTTCTTTCTCTCCACTCTGAAATAACTTGAGGTATGTCTGATGTGTTTTTAGTATCTTGGTAAACAGAATGTTTTTTTTGCAGGAAAAACAAGATAGGATGTTACTGAAATTCACTTGAAGTGGTTACCCTCCTTCTCTCACCTATGAATAATTTGTAAATGTAAGGGCATTGAACAATGCCCCTGTTCCATTCAAGTGTTTAATAGAGAAAACTACACCATAGATTGTATTTTCATGACCTATTTTATATTTCCCGAGGATCTGGGAAGGAAGAAAAAAGACAGTGGAAAAGAGGTTTAATATGAGTTTAGGGTATGGTGTCAAGCACTGTTTTAGATACATTCATCCATTATCACCTTTAATCTCACAACCACCCTGAGGTGTAAGTGTTGTTATTGCCACTTTATGATGAGAAAACTGAGGACCAGCAAGGTTAAGCATCTAGCCCAAGGCTATTCAACAGCTGACAGTTGAGGTTCAAGTGTAGGTCTGTGATTCTAATCTATATGTCTTTTTTATTATTCTATTTTCCACACCACAGTAGTAAAAACTATAAAACCCAACCTTAAATTTTAATATAAATAATTTACTTTCATCTGATTAAGATAATTTAAAAATTAGCTTAAAATAACTCAGAATTAATCCCTTTAACACTCTCTCAAAAGTTTTATTGCATATGACAAGTAGACATAAATAGGTGCTGTGGATATTGTTCCTTTAATCTCAACTTTGACTTTTCCCTTATCAAAGCCTTCATAGAGCTCATCTTTTATTTTTCATCAGAGAGTTCTCAGTACATATTCCTTTTCAGACCCTTATAACCCTACTGGAAAGCAAACTTCTTGGCTTGACTTCTGTTAACAGCTAGTGCAAAAACATTTGAAGAAACTTGAAATGGTAAATCCTGCTATTTTGTTAGCACTTGATTTTAAGGATTTTGTAAATGTTACCATAGTAAGTAATGCCTTGAAAATCAATATATTTTTAAACGTATCAGTTATTTTTCTGATTTCCTTAATGTTTTATGGCCCACCCACACTGAATAGTTTTCTGCTTTGTTCCATTCAGGAAAGCAGATGCTCATGGTTTTGAATGTAAGCTCCCAGGGGATAAAATAGGAGTGGGTTTGCATCAGGGAATGTGCCATACCACCTAAGCAAAGTAACGTCCCAGTTGTCATTTATATAAAAACATCAAGAAAAAGTAAATGCACAATAATGGCCCATAACAAATTGTTAAAATTAGACAAGATTTATATTAGTCTCGTATTGACAATAACATTTTTTCCCTCAGTTCAGTCAGTTCAGTCATTCAGTAGTGTCTGACTATTTGTGACCCCATGGACTGTAGCATGCCAGGGCTCCCTGTCCATCACCAACTCCCAGAGTTCACTCAAACTCTTGTCCATTGAATCAATGATGCCATCAAACAATCTCATCATCTGTTGTTCCCTTCTCTTCCTTTCTTCAATCTTTCCCAGCATCAGGGTCTTTTCCAATGAGTCAGTTCTTCACACTAGGTGGCCAAACTATTTGGAGTTTCAGCTTCAGCATCGATCCTTCCAATGAATATTCAGTACTGATTTCCTTTAGGATTGACAGGTTGGAACCCCTTGCAGTCCAATGACTCTCAAGAGTCAACACTACAGTTCAAAAGCATCCATTCTTCGGCTCTCAGCTTTCTTTATAGGCCAACTGTCACATCCATACATGACAACTGGAAAAACTAGATGAACCTTTGTTGGCAAAGTAATGTCTGCTTTTTAATATGCTGTCTAGGTTGGTCATAACTTTTCTTCCAAAGAGTAAGTGTTTTTTAATTTCATGGTTGCAGTCACCATCTACAGTGATTTTGTAGCCCCTCAAAATAGTCTCTGCTTCTGTTCCGCATCTATTTGCTATGATGTAATGGGACCAGATGCCATGATCTTAGTTTTCTGAATGTTGAGTTTTAAGCCAACTTTTTCACTCTCCTCTTTCACTTTCATCAAGAGGCTCTTGAGCTCTTCTTCGCTTTCTGCCATAAGGGTGGTGTCATCTGCATATCTGAGGTTATTGATATTTCTCCCGGAAATCTTGATTCCAGCTTGTGCTTCATCCAGCCCAGGGTTTCTCTTGTACTCTGAATATAAGTTAAGTAAGCAGGGTGACAATATACAGCCTTGACGTACTCATTTCTCTATTTGGAAGTA
Source organism: Redunca redunca (assembly GCA_006410935.1). Lineage (NCBI taxonomy): Eukaryota > Metazoa > Chordata > Mammalia > Artiodactyla > Bovidae > Redunca > Redunca redunca. The sequence continues at coordinate 420,919 of SJYQ01001724.1, read as the reverse complement.
GCGTGTGGTTCCATGTCAAGTTCTAACTGTTGCTTCTTGACCTGCATACAGATTTTCAAGAGGCAGGTCAGGTGGTCTGGTATTCCCATCTCTTGAAGAATTTCCCACAGTTTGTTGTGATCCACACAGTCAAAGGCTTTGGCATAGTCAATAAAGCAGAAATAGGTGTTTTTCTGGAACTCTTACTCTTTCGATGTTCCAACAGATGTTGGCAATTTGATCTCTGGTTCCTCTGCCTTTTCTAAATACAGCTTGAAAATGTGGAAGTTCATAGTTCACGTACTGTTGAAGCCTGGCTTGGAGAATTTTGAGCATTACTTTACTAGCATGTGAGATGAGTGCAATTGTGTGGTAGTTTGAGCATTCTTTGGCATTGCCTTTCTTAGGGATAGGAATGAAAACTGACCATTTCCAGTCCTGTGGCCATATAATTGTAAAGATTTGTGGTACTCAGAGAGTCAATAAAATCTCTGGACAGGAAGTCTTTGGATGAGTTCCACTTGCTAAACAGATTTTATAGAGGAGTCTGAAATGTGCACTACTCCTTTGTAATACATACAAACCATACTATTAGACACAAAGTTAAAACAATAAACTATAAATTTTAAATTAATAGCAGTTTTTCTTGACAATTTTTTGCTACAAATAGTGCTTACATTTTGAATTAGAATTACATTTACTATTGCTTCTAGCACAATAAACCTGAGTTCAGTAACTTATGTTTCTGGGTTTTTAATGACTGTTTGTCAAGTCTTATTGTTGAAGAAAATGAATCCAATTATTGAATATTTTAGTTACCATTTACTGGGATGATTTTTCATTCTGATTTTCTGATATTTGTGTGTGGAAAATAATGTATGATAAGTGAAAATTTCTGTATAAAGTAGTTGCTTGAGTTAAAATCCAATTTTGCTTTGGGTTTTACATTAAAAAAAAATCACAAAAATTTCCATATTATAGTAAATTATCTTTAAACATTACTTACAATTAAACTAG
>SJYQ01001724.1:364739-418597 GCA_006410935.1 Redunca redunca | reverse complement strand
TCAGGAAGCAACAGTTAGAAGTGGAACAACAGACTGGTTCCAAATCAGGAAAGGAGTACGTCAAGGCTGTATATTGTCACCCTGCTTATTTAACTTATATGCAGAGTACATCATGAGAAATGCTGGGCTAGAAGAAGCGCAAGCTGGAATCAAGATTTCCGGGAGAAATATCAATAACCTCAGAAACACAGATGACACCACCCTTATGGCAGAAAGTGAAGAGGAACTAAAAAGCCTCTTGATGAAAGTGAAAGAGGAGAGTGAAAAAGTTGGCTTAAAGCTCAACATTCAGAAAACGAAGATCATGGCATCTGGTCCCATCACTTCATGGCAAATAGATGGGGAAACAGTGGAAACAGTGTCAGACTTTATTTTTGGGGGGCTCCAAAATCACTGCAGATGGTGACTGCAGCCATGAAATTAAAAGACGCTTACTCCTTGGAAGGAAAGTTATGACCAACCTAGAGAGCATATTCAAAAGCAGAGACATTACTTTGCCAACAAAGGTCCATCTAGTCAAGGCTATGGTTTTTCCTGTGGTCATGTATGGATGTGAGAGTTGGACTGTGAAGAAAGCTGAGTGCCGAAGAACTGATGTGTTTGAACTGTGGTGTTGGAGAAGACTCTTGAGAGTCCCTTGAACTGCAAGGAGATCCAACCAGTCCATCCTAAAGGAGACCAGTCCTGGGTGGTCTTTGGAAGGAATGATGCTAAAGCTGAAACTCCAGTACTTTGGCCACTTCATGCAAAGAGTTGACTCATTGGAAAAGACTCTGATGCTGGGAGGGATTGGGGGCAGGAGGAACAGAGGATGAGATGGCTGGATGGCATCACCAACTCGGACATGAGTCTGAATGTCCGGGAGATGGTGATGGACAGGGAGGCCTGGCGTGCTACAATTCATGGCATTGCAAAGAACTGGACACGACTGAGCGACTGAACTGAACAGAAGTATATGATAGTTTAGTTTTGTTTAGTACAAAACAAAGATAAATAATACATATTCCTACAGAGAAATCCATTGGTACTTTTGGAGTTGCCACAAGGACTAAGAAAAACACAATGAATCCTCTCAAATTGTTTCAAGAAAGACACTTCAAATACCCAATTATGTTTTAGCTAGTATGATATGTTTGTGTTTAAATCTACATCACTCCATTTTAGTGCTTGTAAATTGATGCTTCTCATTCAGTTGCACTTATCTTGATGGAAAGGCTTTGTGTTTGTAGTAAGAAGGTGTATTGAATGATTGCATTTCTGTGAGTTTAGCTCTCCTAAAACAGACTCTTTGTGAACCCCTTTGTCACTTGGTAGCAGATTTTTCTTGGTTGTGTGAAGAAATTAGCTAATATCTGCCATACCATAAGCAATCAGGTAGACATGACATCCAGTCATCCAGTTGTGAGCTTTTACTTTTTCAGCTAATGACTGAACCTTGCTATATATGAAACAAAGAGATGATGCAATATCTAGAAATAAAGTAAAAAATTGTTTCTTCATCATATTGCCTAATGACTTAAGAATTAGTTTCGAAAAACGGTCAGAAAAATCCAAAAATTTTGAAAAGCAAAGATAAATTGATTAATAGGGCTTCCCTTGTGACTCAGATGGTAAAGAATCTGCCTGCAATGTGGGAGACCTGGGTTCAATTCCTGGATTGGGGATATCCCCCAGAGAAGGGAAAGGCTACCTACTCCTGTATTCTTGCCTGGAGAATGTCATAGACAGAGGAGCCTGGTGAACTACAGTCCATGTGGTCGCAAAGAGTCAGACATGACTAAGTCAGTAACACTTTCACTTTCGACTTATTTATATTCAGTTTTATATTTTCTTGTTAATCATTTTTGTCTAACATCATTTTTTGTAAAACTAAAGTGAAGGTATTTCTCATAGCTGAAAAACCAAATGGCATAACTTTAACCATTCCTGAAATGGTTTGGGAAAAAGTGTAGTATTGAATAAAATGTTTACAATAGCACTGTCAAATTTTGATAATAGTTTAATATTTTCCTTATCAGCAATTGAAGAAGAGTGTTAAGGAAGCTGTAATTTTATTGTTACAAGATACTTCTAGTTATGATGAATTGACCATGAATGACTAACTCTGCTCACTTTAAAAATGGGGTCATCACCAAATTTACTGACTGAAGTCCATTTAGAAAACTGGAAATTATTTAGGCTATATATCAAATTAATTTAGAAATTTTAAATGAAAAACCAAGAATCTATATGAATGGCTGAGTTTTTCTTTAAAATCTGTACTTTCACTGATTGGTGGCTTATCTTGATAGTCATTAAAGATATTTAATGTAGAAGTTGCAGTTGATGTTAGAGCTCTTTTCTAATATTAGGTATTTATAATAATGATTTTCTAATATTAAGAATCAACTGTTAGTTTTAATGCTTATCCTTAGAGTTATTTAGCTAAAATAAGGAACATAGAAACAAAAATATATTCCTTCGTTCATAGAGAACACTATGCAGGAGCATTGAAATAAACATTTCTTGTCAAATTTCTACCCTAGATACTTTTCTAAATGTATTTATAAATTGTATGTTAGTGATTCCACCAACTCTTTGCAACCCCATGGCCTGTAGTCCATCAGGCTCCTTCTAGTCAAACTTAATTAAAATAATTAGTAATTAATTCTTACACTTACCTTTGACTTCACTCGTTATTCAGTAGGCCAAACTTTACGTTCTTTGTTTTAATCTACTTCGTAGCTAAAATTGAGGGTGACCATTGCTATGTAAAATAAGCATTAATTTTAAAAGATATCATCTAAATCAACTCATGTACCACCAGTGAAATAGCTATTATTTTAGAAGAATTATGGCTCATGGGTTGCAAAGAGGCAGACACGACTGAGCGACTGAACTGAACTGAAGGTTCATGGTACTCAGGAATTACTTCTTCCTTTGAGATGAAGAATAGTTCATAACACATTTAATTAGAAATGAGTGATTCTGGGTTCTTTCCATTTTTCATGATTTCCTACAGGAGGTCTGTTCCCAGGAGCATTTATAGTCTAGCAGGTAAATGAGACATGGAACAGGTAACTGAGTATTGAGGTATAAAAGCTGTGTAAGAGCCACACCTAATCTAGTCTGGGCTCTGATATCAGGAAAGGAGGGAGGGAAAGTAATTTAAAATTTCAGTTCAGTTCAGTTCAGTCACTCAGTCATGTCCAACTCTTTGCAACCCCATGAATCACAGCACGCCAGGCCTCCCAGTCCATCACCAACTCCCAGAGTTCACTCAGATTCACGTCCATTGAGTCAGTGATGCCATCCAGCCATAAATTTAGCACTGAAAAATTTGTAGGGATGCAATGGAAGAAAGGTGTTAGGATTGGAGGAAAGGACATGTACAAAGGGATGGGGATGAGCAAAGCATTTTCCAGGTAATGATATTCTTTATGTCATCTTCCCATTCTCTTTTACATTATAAGAGACATTTTCAAGGTTGTCCTGCATGTAATCAACATTGTATTTTGCAGGATTCTTTATTAATTTTATTTTTACATTTTGCTATAGCTTTATAAATTCTTTAGAGTTTTCTGAGTTTGGTCATTTCTCTTGTGTAAAAAATCCCTTTCTCCTCACCTCTGTGCCATATCATGACATGTGCTCAGTTGTGTTCGACTCTCTGTGACCCCATGGGTTGCATGTAGCCTGCCAGGCTCCTCTGTGAAAGTTTGCAGGAATAATGGAGTGTGTTGCCATTTCCTCCTCCATTCCTTATCTTTACCCAGACATTTATACGAAGTAGTTATTCTTTTACTAATATTACATATGAAAAATAGGGGTTGAATGAGATTTTAAAAATTACCCAAAGTCACCCAGTTTGTTGTCAATAAAAGGCAATTTACACATGGATAATGTACAGTGTAATAGTTACTTTTCAGGGCTATTTTTTTTTCTAATTAGGATACAAACTAATTAACCCAGTGTCAGTATGTTTCCCAGTACTTTCAGAGATGATAGAGACCTTGATCACCATTAAAATTTATGAAAGTGTAATGTGCGCTTGTGCACGCACACACACACACCCCCACACCCCCACACACACTCCATGGTTTCCCATTTCCTAGAACTGGAGCTAAATAAATTTCATATCCTTATTTTATTTATTCCTGCAATTTAAGTTTGTAGAATTAATCAACAAGTTTCTCACATATTGTCTATTTATTCTTCTATAGTATCCTTATTTTTTTTTAATTTTTATTTTAACTTTAGTTTACTTTACATTACTGTATTGGTTTTGCCAAACATAGACATGAATTCACCACGAGTGTACATGCATTCCCAAACATGAATCCCCTCCCACTTCCCTCCCCATACCATCTCTCTGGGTCCTCTCCTTGCACCAGTCCCAAGCATCCTGCATCCTGCATCAGACATCGACTGGGGATTCGTTTCTTACATGATAGTATACATGTTTCAATGCCATTCTCCCCTCTCATCCCACCCTCTCCCTCTCTCTCTCCCCCAGAGTCCAAAAGTTCACTCTATAGATCTGAGTCTCTTTTGTTGTCTCGAATACAGGATCCCTTATATATAAACAGAGCAATATTCCACATTTATAATACCAGAAGGAATCTTATTCTATAATTATATACAACTTCACTTGAAAAACTAGACTTGTTCCAAAGTTAATCATGTGAGAATGGACTCATTAATTCCAACTGTCCATTATGGGATTGAATGTGCCATCCAGCCTGCACAATTCTGGATATTCCATTGCATTTTTAGGGCTTGCAAATTCTACATTTGTTTCAAATGCTCTGTCTTCCTTAAATAGGCACATGTCTTCACCTAATTTATAAGAATAGTCAATTCAAGTTACTTGTATTTAATGTCACCACTTCCTGTAACTACTCCTCTACAATATTTATGGAAAAATCTCAGAAGGAGATTGTCTGTCAAAGGTGTCGAGGTGATTTTTAAAGAAAAAAATTCTGAGAAGCATGCTGGAAATGAGTTATACAGTGTTACTATATCTTCAAGGAGATAAAATTGTACCAGGGACATAAAATAGACAAAAGCAATGAAAAGAATTACTGGGATCCCAGAGAAAAGAACGGCCAAGTTGAGTCTTTCTACCAAATAAGCTATTTTTTAGAATCTTTACAACTCAGAATGTACTGTGGTTTGAGAGAAGGAAAGTAATATTTCACTACTTATTTACACTGTGACTGCCTCATTCCAACTAAAACATGACTCTTTGCATACATAACATATTCTCTTACTTAAATCCCCACATGAAATTAATCAGACATGACAAAATAATATATCTATTCAGATCTTGGGAAAAGAGTTCTTTAAAAGTGTTATTGAAGCATAATTTACTTAGCAATTCTTTGATTTTATATTTTTTATCTATCTTTCCTAGAGGACCTTGAGTTTAATACCAATGAATATATTTCATGGAGGTATAAGCTGTTTTAATAAATTATTTTAGAGTTTAATAAAAACAAATTAGAACTGCTTGCACCCAGGATCAACATCAATTAATCAGCTGATATTTATTGTACCTATCAGTTGTGGGTCACCTGGGTGATCTAAAAGGTCCTTGACCTCTAGAACTTTGGGTAGATAAAGGATGAGACAAAAATAGAAAATGATGAAATGCTAAAAGCAGAGTGAGACAGAAGAGTTCAGAGAAGTGAATGATATGTGTCCATGGAGTTGACTTTAAGCTTTAAAGATAAATATTATTTAGAAATGCCAGGGCAAGTGAGTAGTCCAGGTAAAAGGAAATAATACCAATCAGGCACTGCTGAGTGAAGNGAGTCCAAAAGTTCACTCTATAGATCTGAGTCTCTTTTGTTGTCTCGAATACAGGATCCCTTATATATAAACAGAGCAATATTCCACATTTATAATACCAGAAGGAATCTTATTCTATAATTATATACAACTTCACTTGAAAAACTAGACTTGTTCCAAAGTTAATCATGTGAGAATGGACTCATTAATTCCAACTGTCCATTATGGGATTGAATGTGCCATCCAGCCTGCACAATTCTGGATATTCCATTGCATTTTTAGGGCTTGCAAATTCTACATTTGTTTCAAATGCTCTGTCTTCCTTAAATAGGCACATGTCTTCACCTAATTTATAAGAATAGTCAATTCAAGTTACTTGTATTTAATGTCACCACTTCCTGTAACTACTCCTCTACAATATTTATGGAAAAATCTCAGAAGGAGATTGTCTGTCAAAGGTGTCGAGGTGATTTTTAAAGAAAAAAATTCTGAGAAGCATGCTGGAAATGAGTTATACAGTGTTACTATATCTTCAAGGAGATAAAATTGTACCAGGGACATAAAATAGACAAAAGCAATGAAAAGAATTACTGGGATCCCAGAGAAAAGAACGGCCAAGTTGAGTCTTTCTACCAAATAAGCTATTTTTTAGAATCTTTACAACTCAGAATGTACTGTGGTTTGAGAGAAGGAAAGTAATATTTCACTACTTATTTACACTGTGACTGCCTCATTCCAACTAAAACATGACTCTTTGCATACATAACATATTCTCTTACTTAAATCCCCACATGAAATTAATCAGACATGACAAAATAATATATCTATTCAGATCTTGGGAAAAGAGTTCTTTAAAAGTGTTATTGAAGCATAATTTACTTAGCAATTCTTTGATTTTATATTTTTTATCTATCTTTCCTAGAGGACCTTGAGTTTAATACCAATGAATATATTTCATGGAGGTATAAGCTGTTTTAATAAATTATTTTAGAGTTTAATAAAAACAAATTAGAACTGCTTGCACCCAGGATCAACATCAATTAATCAGCTGATATTTATTGTACCTATCAGTTGTGGGTCACCTGGGTGATCTAAAAGGTCCTTGACCTCTAGAACTTTGGGTAGATAAAGGATGAGACAAAAATAGAAAATGATGAAATGCTAAAAGCAGAGTGAGACAGAAGAGTTCAGAGAAGTGAATGATATGTGTCCATGGAGTTGACTTTAAGCTTTAAAGATAAATATTATTTAGAAATGCCAGGGCAAGTGAGTAGTCCAGGTAAAAGGAAATAATACCAATCAGGCACTGCTGAGTGAAGATGTCACCTTAAAGGGAAGGTAATCATATTATGCCTAACTAGAGCAAAGGTTGTGTGTTGAATAGAAACAGAATATGAGATTGGAAAGGGATGTTGACTGAAATTTCGTGGATCAAGAAAGCAAAGAAGAGTGTAAGCTTGGTTTACTATTAAAGACAGTAAGGATGCATTGTCAGTTCTTGAGCAAAGAAAAAAAGCAGTATGCTTAAAATTATGTTTAAGAATAGTCTTGGCTACAGACTAGAATAACAAAGAAGAGAAAGAATCAAAGGAGACTTTGAGTTAGATGAGGAGAAGCCAGTCTTCACTTCAGTAGTGAACTATAGTGTCACAGTTTACATTCCATACAAAGATGTTGCTTATAGAGAAAATGTATTGTTCATTCTAAAGTAATATCTTTGCCTTAATGTCTCCTCTTGTGTACATAGTTTTGTAAGTGAATTGGTCATTCTTATAAGAAATATCAACAATGTACTGCATGTTTACTGTGAGATTCTTGGATTCTTGGCACTGATAAAAGAACTATGAGAATGCTGACCAACAGAGACACAAGGGCAATGTCTAGATAAAGACACATCCAAAAACACATATAAGACCATCCACCTTTGTCCATCAACAAACCTACCTCTTCAAGACTGAGTTTAAATATCACATCTTTCTGAGTGTTTACCAAATATCCCATAAAGAAATGGCTATTTTTCATGATTGTCTTAATTTAATCATAAATTTTATTGTATTATTTTAATGGTTTTTTAGTGTCTTGTATTTTTATTCTGATCTTTATTGAGTAATGTTATTTAAGATGTACTCCAGCATTATTCATTTAATAGGTGATATGTCATCTGGATTATAAGCACTTTGAGGATAAATCAAAGGAAAGAGTTGTTTAATGAATCCATATTTATATGTTACTTTTGGTATATGGTAGAAATGTGATAATATTCACAGAAAGAGTAAAATAATAAACGTTTTCCAATCTTCCATAAGTATTGCTTCATTCATATCATGAATATTCACAAATGATTACTGTTTAAAAGGGACATTCAGGGAGAGTAATGAATGCTCTTTTGTTCAAAAGGTCACAATTGAAAAGTTAGAAAAAATAATATGAACCTGAGAAGAAAAACTCTTTGTGTGTCTGTGTTTGTGTGTGCTTTAAAATGCAGCTTAATATATTTTTAATTGAAGTATAGTTAGTTTACAATGCTGTGTCTGTTTCAGGTGTAAAACACAGTGATTCAGTTATACATACATGTATATCTATTATTTTTCAGATTCCCTTATAGGTGAATACAGAATTCTGAGTATAGTTCTCTGTACTATGCAGTAGGTCCTTGCTGGTAAAAGCATTCTTATCTGTGTGAACATGTATGTATACTCCCTGATAATATATGCCTGGTATTCAACAGTATGTGATTTTTGAAAGTTTAGTATACTTTATACTAAAGTATAAAATATGTTATATTCCTTTAAAAAATAAACACTGAAGTCAGGAAGCAGGCAGGGAAGTGCCTAAGATAAACAGCTAGGAGAAGCACGTCATAGAGACAGGTAGATCTGAAAGAGAAGATCAGTAGCAAGAAAGAATGAACGCAATACAGTTGATGAAGATCCATTAGCAATTCACACAGAGTTAAATATGTTTTAAGTCACATGTAAGGGTGTAGGTGTTAAGGGAAAGAGAATATCTCAGATATGGTATTAAGCCTTAATAATCAAGGCAACAAGTTCAATTAATTGCCTATTCAAATGGGATATAGCATTGCAAATCTAATAAAGGTAAATTATCCTCAAACTATTCACTGTTTAATTTAAAATATTTAGGCAACTTATAGTCTATATTAGATATGCAGTCTTTGAACTCATACATAAAATGCANTCTAATAAAGGTAAATTATCCTCAAACTATTCACTGTTTAATTTAAAATATTTAGGCAACTTATAGTCTATATTAGATACGCAGTCTTTGAACTCATACATAAAATGCATAATATATTATCTAATGTTCTCAGAACTCAATATATGTTTCTAAATGAAACCATATGTGACCAGCTATCCCAGAAGAATGACAGGAGTTATCTGGAATCCATGTCTTCTTAGCTTAACTCTTCCCTAGTACATATATGATGCTGAAAATTATCAACATCCTGAGTTTATGCAGGAAAATGGTAGGAGAAGCTAATATTCACTGAGGATGCACCATGTGTAACAGGACCAGACATTCCATATGCTTTATCTCATGTTAATCTTCATAATAAACCAATAATATGGTGAAATTATCATCTTTATAATGAAGAAACTGAGGCTTGGACAAAGGGTGAAATATGCCTAACATCACCCAGCTAGTAAGTGGCAGAGCTGGTATTTAATGTCAGAGCTCCAGCTCTTCTCCTCTGCACTGACTTCACTCATACAATGATAACTGGTTGAAAACTGAAGCCAAATTATTTTTAACCTGTATCTTTACAGAGATTTTAGTTAGTTTTTCAGCGAAATATTTTGGAGGGTTTGTGATGGAATGATACCATTGCCAGATCGATTAAGAAAAAAAACCTCAACTGAATCATGCTTAAAAAGAGTAAATTTGGAAGATTTCCTTGGTGGTCCAGTGGTTAAGAATCTGCCTTCCAATGCAGCAGATGCAGGTTCAATCCCTGGTCGTGGAACTAGGATCCACCCGCTATGAAACAACTAAGCCCTCTTGCCATAACTGGAGAGTCGTGTGCTCTGACTAGAGTGTGCACTGCAATGAAAGAGACCCAATGCTGCCAAATAAACTAATGTATTGAAAAAAAATTTCTGCTTTCTCATATTTTCCTACATTGAGAGTTTTTTTTTTTTTTAACATTCAAAACATAGTTTTCACTGTGGCAAGACATATAGGGTTGAAAATAGAGTAGAACATGACCGTACAAAATTGAAAGCAAGTTTTTTATTAGAATATGTGTGGTAACAGTAGTTAGTTGCAGATAGTCTTTAACTTTAAAAGATCTAAAGCATTTATGTGACAGAAGAGTGCTTGGTGTATGGTAGATAATCAATACTTTTTATAAAATACCTGGTTACTTTATGATACCAACATTGATTTATGGTCTAGGGTAGACTGGCAAATTTTAAATTCTCTCCTTAGAAATATCAAAGTATAATTTGATGAAAATATCAAAGCAATTATGTTTTGATTGTTTCATTTCTTGCTTCTTATAGATAAATCAGTCAAGGTAAAATGAATCAAGTGCATTCATATTTATCTTCCAGTGCTCAGCTTCCTGTGGTAAAGGTTTAAAATACCGTGAGGTGCTTTGCATTGACCAATTCCACAGGAAATTAGAAGAAAAATATTGCAGTCATCTACAGAAACCTCGAACACATAAAGCTTGTAGATCTGTCCGATGCCCTTCATGGAAAGCCAACAGATGGAAGGAGGTATGTAAGGTGTTTTATGGTTATATACGTATGTTTGCATTTAAAAAGAAAATCTTAATTCTTTCTGCATGCTTTCAATAACCTTGAAACTTTTATGCCACTAAATGTATTTTATTCTATTACACATTTTTTTTCACACTATGCTCTGAATTGATATTATACAGTGTTAACACATTTGCTAAGTTCATAGTTTAATAACAAATTAGTCTTGATTATTTTGGAGGCTATAAACTTTACAAGAAATTCTGTTACTGAATACTAGGAAGGCTACCAATGATTATAACATTATTCCAGGTGGTCTAACAGTAAAATACATATGTTGAGGCATTTAGTAACTACCTTGTTACCACACTAAAGTCTTGAATTTGAGCTAAGGTAGCAACTTGGAAAAGGGACTGGTAAGTTCCAGATGGATTGTAATTGGAGATGGCTTAAGAATTAGGGACATGACAGAACCAGGGAGCCTGGCTGGTCTAAGGCCAAAGTGGACAGACTTGGAAAGACTCAGCAAAAACAAAGCTTATACTGAGAAGAGAACTGGGCTAAAAATGTCAGGTTATAGAAGAAGGCTGATGGATACTTGCTTTGGCACACTCAGAGAGGTAAACTCCAAATCTAAACTTGGAAAGGCATATATTTGAATGTGGTTGTTCAGCAAAGACCAGCGTGGGTAATAGTAAAGAGAGAAAAACATAAATGAGGCCAGAAATGTTAACCAGAATAATTTCCTGAGGCTTGATGTCAGTGGGGCTAAGCTTTCTCAAAGCTACCTGGCTGCTGGCTGCCATATCTCAGAGTATGTATCCATCTCTTAAAAGAGCTAGTCCTGCCATGGGAAAAAGAAACCCATCTTCTGCTGATGGAACTTCCTTGTCTTTGTCTGATGTAGGAGCTACATTAGGAAGATAGGGGCTCAGACAGGAGCTGGAAGTGGGCTTCCCCTGGGCCCCTAAATTTTATCCTTCATTCCTTGAGATTGGAGCTTCCCAGGTGGTGCTACTGGAAAAACATCTACCTGTCAATGCAGGAGACTCAAGAGACATAGGTTCGATCCCTGAGTTGGGAAGATTGCCCTGGAGGAGGGCATGGCAACCCACTCCAGTATTCTTACCTGGAAAATCCAAGGACAGAGGAGTCTGGTGGGCTACAGTCCATGGGGTCGCAAAGAATTGGACATGACTGAAGTGACTGAACATGCACACACAGTAAATGAAATTATTTTTCATGATTTAGCAGAGACCATGATTTTAAAGATTTCACATTAATCTGTTCTATTTAGTGAATGCCATACTACCCACTAAGTTGTTCAAGAAAGAAACACTGGGTCTATCCTGTTTCCCTTGACCCCATAGTTAGTTACTCCCTAGCTTCTCAGTTCTTCCATCAGAGTCACTCTTGAGTCTCCATGGCAATCACCCCAGTCTAGTTCATCATCATCTGTTTCCAGGTGACCTCATAACATATATTTTTGCCATTATTTACTTACATATAGTATGAACTCTGGAAGAAGTCTTAATTCTTCTATGACTTAGTTTAAAGTCTTTGTGAGTGCATGCTCAGTTGTGTCCGACTCTGCAACCCCATGGACTGTAGCCTGCTAGGCTCCTCTGTCCATGGGTGTTTTCAGGCAAAAATACTGGCCTGGGCTGCCGTTTCCTCCTGCTGGGGATCTTCCCAATGCAGGGATTGAGCCTGTGTCTCCTGTGTTTCCTGCATTGGCAGGCAGATTCTTTACCACTTATCTAACCATGCCTATTTCTTCAGCATTATCACAGGCCTCAAAATCTTAGATACAATGGATATCTTGTTCACTAAGTGCCCAGCTCAGTACAGAGGTACATACTTCTTACTTTGAATTCTATAATTCAGTTGCAAAAAAAGAAAAAGAAAAAGGACCTGCCATCTCTTAATTTATACATTTGTCATGTTGTGGTTTTGCTTAAAGTAGGGGTAGGCTTTATTTTTTCTGGACCAATATGTGGCAGGGTAATGACAAAGCAGCTTTCCACTGGAGAGGCAAACATTCCGAAGGCCCTGCACCCAGCACGTGGCAGAAACCTTTCAATTCTGACGTCGGGTGGGAGATGCTGGGGGATGGGAGTGGGAGAGACTCCCCTTTTGGCCACCAGTAGCCCTGGTGATCCCCAGGACTCTTTCGCTGCCTTGCAGCTGCTGTGGTTGCTATTCTTCCTGACCCTTGACCTCCAGTCCCTCAGTAGTAAATCAATCACTGGTGCTAACCACTCGGCACTGGCTTGCCACCAAGTCTGAAATTATACAAGATTCACTAAAGGAGCATATTCCAGGGGTTTGTAAGATACAGATATGAATATGTAAAGACTATAAAAAACACAGATGCTTTTGTACAGAGTCCACCTTCTTCTCTTTGAATTGGTTTTCCTTGTCATAGAAATTAGCTTCATACACCCACACAGAACCCAAAACTCTGCCAGAATCAAATGACCACTTGTGAAGTCGTTGGTTTTTGATTTATTCTATAAAAAGTACCCACGTGGAGTTAAGGATCGCAGGCTGTTGCTGCACTACATATAATATATTTAACAGAAGCGTAATTTCAGAGGTAGTTAATAGATAGTTACTGGTTGCTACTTTGTTCTGACTGCATAAATTGTAATGTTGCTTTAATAGCACTCACTAGAAAATAATTTCATTTTATTACTATTTTCCATTATACCTCTAATGGAAAGATTTGTTTGGCAAACTGTGACCACAGAGGTGCTCAATGAGTTTTGAAGTTAACACTTCTGAGTTGGTATTTGATATCATTTTTTTAATGAAAGGATTTAGTAATGCATTTTAATGACTGCAACCAATCAGGAACAAACATAACTGCATAGAGTTTTTTGTCTCCTGGGTCCAGATGTATGCCATTAGATGTAACAGAAATACTAGAATCATTTAAAAAGAAAAAAAAAAAAGAGCTCATCCTTTTCTTTCTGGAACCAGACATTTTTTATTTATGTTTTCACCTAATTTTACCCATTTGAGAGTACCAGCTTTACTTATAAATTCAAGTTTTTAAGGCTAGGCTGGTGTTAGATTCCTCATGTCTCATGCTTAGTTCAGTGCCATCCAAATGTAGTTTACATGCTCAGAAAAAAGTTGTTCAGAATTCTCCCCTCCCCTTGATCAAGGGAAACCTGCTGGACAGCTTAGAAAGGACCTAATCTCAGGCCTTGCTATTGAATCAAAAGCCTTGTGACTACAGTCACTTACTTGGTTCCCCTTCTTAGAGACCCATCATTTTCTTTCTAGTATTTTAAGATCAGAGCTGGAACCAAAGATGATATGAGTTCCAAAAATCTCATAGATCTGTTGGTTAGTGCCCCCTTTCCCAAACCCTCTGATCTGGAAAAAACTTTTTTGGAAACTATCTGCTAAATGCTGGCATGTTTAAGTGATTTTGTATTTCTGTAATTCCATATTTTATATATTTCCAACACACACACACACACACATATATGTATATAATCATACTTGAAAAATTTCCACTGTATACATATATACCTTTTATAATCTAAAAAGATAGTAAACCTTAAGCTCCCATGGGCCCCTTGTCTTTATACCCAGGTTGAGTGTTTCTTCCGGGAAGACAGCTTGGAGCCCAAGGTGAAGGAGGATGTCTCTTTGCTCTGGGAATGGGTGAATATGCTTCTCAATCTTTTCTAGCTAGTGCTAGCAATTCTGTTTTTGCATTTGTATGCTGCCTGTGAAATCTCTTCCTTTATCATCTTTCTTTATACTTAAGACAGTCTGTCTTTGAGTGGGCTGAGATGACTAATACTCTTTGGTTTGAGGCGTGTGTTGAGAAATTTTTCAAGGCAGGGATAATTGTATCTCTGTAAGAAAAGTGAAAAAAATGGGACTAGGAAGGAAGCAGCAAGGGTCAGTGACCTCCTAACACTGTGTGAGAGACTTCTGTATTTCTCACAGTTGTAGGTATTATTTATTATGTGTATGAGGAAACAAGGCTTAAATGGTTTAAGTAGCTTGTGCAGATCACTGGCAGGAAGTGATGGGGAGAGGGGCGAGCATTTGAATACTGGTCTGAGTTTTCCCTACTATAATTGCTGCCATAATTATTTTATTTTTATCATTTTACATTAGCTTGCCTTTATATTTTCTTAGCAACATTTTTTACTTCCTTAGCAACCTATTGCTCCTCTTACAAAGCACCTAAAGTCAATTGCAGAATGTCACTGGGCTACACATAATAATACATTCAAGAGAAATGTAATTTCTCTGTTGTGTTGAGTTCATTACAGGCTTATTTATATATAAAAAAGTCTGTTGCATCAATTTAAGGTATACATGGATGCCACACATCATAGGTAAATAATTGAAGGTTCTATTGATCATGTATTAAATCACTAGCAACATATTAGATTATATTAATAGATGAAGTGTTCATATCTTTGCACTAATAAATTCTGCTCAGATTTTTGGAATAGTACTTATTCTTAGACCCACACTAAAAGAAAAGTCTTGGCAAATTGCCAAATGCCCAGAGAAGCACAATTGAATTGTAACTATTCTGTATAAGTTCCATTGTATTCTGTTGCAAGCAGGAAAAGCCCTGGTTATTAGTGGCTTGAACTCAAAGACATTTATTCTTTACATAATAAAATCAGAAAGTCACTAGATTTAAGTGAGATTCAGGATTTCTACAATGGCAAGGGTCCTGGACTGTCATTTCTGTAGTTCTGTTGATCAACTGCTAAAGGTCGTAAAACAGCTGCCACAGTTCCAGGCCTCACGTCTTTATACTGTCTCACATGGAAGTCAGTATGTATTTGTTCTATGTTGGTAGGGAGGACAGATTCTAAACAGTGGGTAAAAGTTTAAGGAAGAATATTTCAGCTCAATATAGGAGAGAATTTGCTAACTTCAGAGTCAGCCAAACCAAAACCAGAATGCTTTTAGGATATAGTGAATGTGTGAAGCTATGGAAGTCTGGATGGATTTGATGTTCATTCATTCACTACTGCTGTAAAATAGATTTCAGTATTGAAGAGAAATTGGAATTAGATATTTCCAGAGTCTTTTTTAACTCAAAATCCTCTACTACTGCTCCAATACTGATTCACTTGAAATAAAATATAGTTATAAATAACTGATTATAATAAAATCAAAATCTTATCCATTAATAAGAAATTATAAATAATGCATCAAGGAAGGAGTTTACTATTACATTTAAAATGATTATTTATTAAATGACAGAGTGAATTAACATTAATGAACCCATTTTGGCAAAGCATGTTCTAACATTTCTTCATCTCTGTTCTGTAGTGGCTAACATGGCTATTGTACCTATGGATTGGCTAAAGTTTATCTTCTACACTTCCACTGTCCAGGCTTGTGTTGGACAGTTGTAGTGTTGTAGTACATTTATGCATAAATAGGAAATTTGGCAGACTTTTTGTATCCGAATTAAATTATACAGTGGTGGTGAGTTAGTGCCTTAAATCAATTATTTGTGTCATACATGTAATAATAGCCTCAAATTGCCTTCATATGAGTTACTTGGATTTTTAAAGAAAGACAACATTTAACATGCTTATAAATATGTGGCTGTATAAAGCTGTTGAATAAGGGTGCCTATTTTGGAGTTAGGGGTATACCTTGGGAGGTCATTCTAATAGTAATACATTGTTGGACTTAAGAGTGAGTTATCATATCTTCACACCATTTACAACTGGAAGAGGAGCTGATGGGAAAAGGCCATAAGTTCTCCTTTGGAAATGTTGGATTTGAGGTGCCTTTGACAAATCTATGTAGAAAACACATGAAAATCTTGTCAATATATAAAAAAGTGTAAAAAGTAGAGTTAGTTGTTCAGCTGTGTCCAACTCTTTGCATTCCCGTGGACTGTAGCCCTCCAGGCTCCTCTGTCAATTGAATTCTCCAGGCAAGAATTATGGAGTGGGTTGCTATTCCAGCTGGAGAGAACAGATTTAGAAATTATTGGTATATAGAAGAAATTGCTCAGAGAGACCTCAGAAGGTATAAAGAGAAGCAAGTTATAAACCCTGGGAAACACTAACATTTAAAGGTTAAACAAAGAAAATAGAGTCAATTAAGGACTCCAAGAGAAAAGTACCTGGAACCAGAGAGGATTGAAGCCAGAATGTTCTCAACAGAATATGGTTAGTGGTGCTGAATGTGTCAGTGAGATTAACTAAGAAAAGACATGAAAAGCTTTTGTTGGACTTGGCAGTTAGGGTTATTGATGACACTAAGCTAAGAAATATTTCACTTAAGCAATGGATTCTCTTCTCTGTTCAAATCTGAAATACATCAGTTTACTCTTTTATGTTCTTCTCTCTTAAAAAAAAAAAAGCAAGCAGTAGTCCAATAGGCCAGTTTTTTCATTTTTTGTTTGTTTGTTGGTTTGTTTCCTTTGAGGATGAGCTCCACAATAGCAGTTACTTGTGGCCTCAGTGGAGTCTTCTAAACCTGTGCTATGGTCAGTCAGGATCAATCAGCAACATGGATTATTGAATAACAGAATATTATATTTGTCTGACAAAACTTTTTACTAAGCTGTCTTTTGTGAATTTCTTTTTCAGGAATATTTTTTTTTTTCAGGTTTAGAGGTAGAAAGTTTTCTAAATATAGTTTATATTTCTGTAATTATTGCTGGAAAATGTTTGCAGGAGTCTTATTTTATAGGCTAAACATTTTCACCAGAGGTTCAAATAAGCAAAACCACATCCCAACATCTTTGCCTGCTTAATATTGTACCCTGGACAAAATACACAAAATAATATGTGATTATTATCTGCATACAAAGGAGCCATGTCTTTTTTTTTTTTTTAAACATTCAACAAGTTGGCAAAATTCAACTGCAAAAGCATTAATTGAGAGTTATTATAAGTAACTTACGGGCTTCCCAGGTGGTGCCAGTGGTAAAGAACCAGCCTGCCAATGCAGGAGACATAAGAAACATGAGTTCAATCCCTGGGTCGGGAAGATCCCCTGGAGGAGGGCCTGGAGAATCCCAGGGACAGATGAGTCTGGTGGGCTATCATCCATGGGATCATGAAGACTCAGACACAACTAAAGTGACTTAGCATGCATGTATAAGTAAGCTGTGTAGTATGCAGAATATTCTTCGCAAGTTAAAAAATAATATAAAAATTCTCTTTTGCGTCAGTGGTTGCTATTTACAGACACAACAAAAAAAAACTAAATTTAAAGGGGCCTCTAGAGTAAAACTGCTATAAGAACCTATTAGAGAGATTTGAATCTGTCAAGTGAACTAAGTTTTCATTTGGGGCTTTAAAAGTTTTTTTAAGTTCATGATGAAACTATATTCTGTAGATAAATATTTACTGTTAGGAAAGAGAGATCAGTGACTCTGGGAATCTTGTATAAATAAAGACCTTGATGAAAAACCTGAATTTTCACCCTTATACTATCACAGTGGGGAATAATGATAAGGCCCCACATAACCCTCAGTATGACCTCCAATCCCTTCTGGAATAACAAAGAGTATAAAAACCAAGCTCACAAATTAAATAAATACCCTTAGACATTGTCCATACTTTATTACTGTTGGCATCACAGCTCTTGGTTGTGGTCAGGCTCTGTTGTTTTACAGCTTGGCCTTGTGGAGCTGAAAAAGCCCTGAGAGGCTGCCAAGTCCTTCTCCGTTCCCTGGAGGCAGCACAAGGAGAGTTTGGAAAGAAGTGAGCTTAAATCTGCCTCACCAGTGACTGCAGTCAGCAGCTTAGGCAAAAGACTTAACATCTCTGAGTCTCGGGACCTCAGTCTCGGTACTACCTTTGAATATCTACTGTCAGGAATAAATGTGTGGAACAAGTTCTATGAAATTTTACAAACAACACAAAATCTTTTTGCAGATAAGGCAAATGAGACCTGGAGAGGTTAAGTTAAGGTTGCCTAGGTAAACTGTAAGTTGACGTAGTTTCCTCAAACACCTCTCTATTGAAATATAATCATGAGTCAACAAATATTTGGACGCCCATGCTATAGTACCTACTGTAGGTATAAAGATGAATAGAACCCAAACTTGGAAGTTATTGTTGCTTTGAGGGAAATTATGCATACAGTGTAAGGATTTAAATAATTTTCAAAAGCAATGTAATAGTAGAATAGTTTGATTGAATGTTGTGGCAAATTTTGTAGATATTCAGCATGTTTAAGTCAGAAGAGAATTACCAATTTGGATGGAGTATCAGGTCATAGTTTCTATACGACTTGAATAAATATTGCAAAATAAAGAACATCTATTTGTGTATTCGAATAGCTGCTTCAGACCAGACAATGTTAAAAATACTTCCTGCATGTATTTTCTTATTCGTGATATAATATCAGGCTATGTTAAAAGAAACAAGAAAATAGGTCATGATTTGTGATTTTTACATAATTTTATATTTGTTAGTTGATTATGGAGAAGGCAATGGCACCCCACTCCAGTACTCTTGCCTGCAGTCCATGCGGTCACTAAGAGTCAGGCATGACTACGCGACTTCACTTTCACTTTTCACTTTCATGCGTTGGAGAAGGAAATGGCAACCCACTCCAGTGTTCTTGCCTGGAGAATCCCAGGGACGGGGCATCCTGGTGGGCTGCCGTCTATGGGGTCGCACAGAGTGGGACACGACTGAAGCGACTTAGCAGCAGCAGCAGCAGTTGATTATTCAAATCGTTTGCGCTTCTTCACAGTGCTCTGTGACCTGCGGCTCCGGACTTCAGCAGAGGGATGTGTACTGCAGACTCAGAGGAGTTGGTCGGGTGGCGGAAGAAAAGTGTGATCCATCCACGCGGCCTTATTTTCAGAGAGAGTGTTGGCATCGGGACTGCACCCAGTACCACTGGGCGACAGGAGAGTGGTTGGATGTGAGTATTGTCAAGTAAACTTTCACACAGCCGTTCAGTGAGAGAGTGTTCTTCATTTCATCATTGTATTTCTAGTGCTCAATATCGTGTAAGAAAAGAGAGACATATCGGCAAGTGAAGTGCATGGATGCACAAAACATTCAAGTGAGTGAGAGTTTCTGTGACCTCGCGACCAGACCTCTCGCGGTGAAAAAGTGCAGAAACTCTCCCTGCAAGTATATCGTGGTAACAGGAGACTCATCCCAGGTAAGGCAAAGAAAGGAAGTTGAGGATTTTCACTCTTAGAGAGTAAAGTTGAGTCTCAAGTTTGATACAGTTGAAACTGGGTCTGAATTTGAACATGGGAGCGGGTAATAGTGTGTATATTAACCTAAGGAATAAAAGCACTGGGAGATTAGATGGTGCAAATACAGGAATAGTCACATGCATGTTAAAGTGGTGCATTTCTGAAGTGTCAAGCGGTGATGACTGTGAAACCAACTACTAGGAACAGTTTGGCATCTGGGCCTGCATAGCTGGCTGCTTAAAAAAATTTTTTTCTTCCAGTTTTATTTACGTAAAATTGACGCACAGCACTGTACAAGTTTAAGGTGTATATATGAAGTATATACTTTATTTATTTATTTATGGAAACTTAGATTGCTATCATATCTTGGATGTTGTAATTAATGGTGCTATGAATATTGGGGTACATATATCTTTTTGAGTTAGTGTTTTCATTTTCTTCAGAAAAATATCCAGAATTGGAATTGCTGGATCATATGGTAATTCTACTTAAAAATTTTTGAGGAAACTCTATAATATTTTCCACAGTGAATGTACCAATTTATATCTCCACCAGAAGTACATGGGGGTTACCTTTTTTCCACATCCTTGCCAACACTTGTTTTTTAAAATCTTTTTGAATATAGACATTCTGACAAGTATGAGGTGATATCATGGTTTTGATTTGAATTTCCCTGATGATTAATAATGCTGAACACTTTTTCATATGTCTGTTGGCCATCTGTATGTTTTCCTTGGAAAAGTGTCTATTCAAAGTCTCTGCTCATTTTTTAGCTTGACTGTTTGCTTTTATTTATTTATTTTTATGATACTGAGTTGTGTAAGCTTATTTATTTTCTTATCAGGTGCACTTTTGCAAATGTATTGTCCCATTCAGTAGGGTGCCTTTTCATGTTGTTGATAGTTTCATTAGCTATGTAAAAGATTTTTAATGTGCTGAGGACCCATTTGTTTGCTTTTGCTTTTGTTACCCTTGCTTAAGGAGATGTATAAAAAGAAAAAAACACTGCTAAGCCTGGTGTGAAATAATATATTACCTATGTTTTCTTCTGGGAGTTTTTCTGGTTTCAGGCACTGTATTTAAATCTCTAGTCATTTTAAGTTTATTTTTTTATAAGTTGTAAGAAAGTTGTCCAGTTTCATTCTTTTGCATGTAGCTGTCCAGTTTCCCCAATGACATTTATTGATAAGACTGTCTATTCTCCATTGTATATTCTTAGCGTTTTGTTGTTTGATTGATCACATAAGCATAAATTTATCTGGGGGCTTTCTGTTCTGTACCATTCATGTATGTGTCTGTTTTTATGTCAGTATCATAGAGTTTTGATTACTATAGCTTTATAATATAGTTTAAAAGGAGAGTTTGGTACCTCCAACTTTGTTTTTTTCCCTCAAGATTGCTATAGCTATTCCAGACATTTACTGATTCAATTCAAATTTTAGGATTCTTTGTACTACTTCTGTGAAAAATACCACTGATATTTTGATAGGGATTGCGTTACATCTGTAGATGGCTTTGTGTAGTATGGACATTTTAACATATTAGTTCTTCCAGTCCAAATGCACATGCTATACCTTTCTGTTAATATGTGTCTTATTCTGCTTATTTCACCAATGTTTTATAGTTTGCCAAGTACAGGTCTTTCACTTTACTGGTTAAATTTAATCCTAGATATTTTATTCTTTTAAAGGAGGCTATAAATGGAATGGGTACTCTTTCTGCCCCCTTCTGATGCCTATGTTAAAAGTTTTCTCTATTTTATTACACAAAAACTCTGAGTGATCAAGCCTCATCTCTGGCCCCAGATTGAATTCTTCTCCTCTGGAGGCCAAGAATCCCAGTGTCTTTGTGTGGTTCAGCAACAACCTTCATCTTGGGGGCTTGTCTGGGATTCTTAAGGACAGGATGGGAGCTAACAATTCCAGCCTCACTCCTTTGAACTGTATCCTGAAAAACTGGGATAGGTTTGATCCCCAGGGCTTAAAGAAGACACATCTGGTCTTCCTATGTGATATTGCATGGCCATGGTATCCATTGGAGGATGGTGTTGGTAGCCGATTCGAGGGTCTCTTAAGTATAATACTGTTTTACAATTAGACCGGTTCTGTAGAAAACAAGGGAAATGGGTAGAAGTAACATATGTGTCGGAAAAGGCAATGGCACCCCACTCCAGTACTCTTGCCTGGAAAATCCCATGGACGGAGGAGCCTGGTAAGCTGCAGTCCATGGGGTCGAGGAGAGTCAGACATGACTGAGCGACTTCACTTTCACTTTTCACTTTCATGCATTGGAGAAGGAAATGGCAAGAATCCCAGGGACGGGGGAGCCTGGTGGTCTGCCCTCTATAGGGTCACACAGAGTTGGACATGACTGAAGCAACTTAGCAGCATAAATGGAACTAAAATTGTTTTTCTCTTTATGATAGCCCATTATTAATGTATAAAAATGCAATAGATTTCTGTACATTTATTTTGTATTTCACAACTTTACTGAATTTATTAGTTCTAATAGTTTTTTTGGTGGCCTCTTCAGAGTTTTCTATATATAATATCTTGTCCTCTGCAAATGGTGAAAATTTTGCTTCTTCCTTTCCAATTTGAATGCCCTTTTTTTTTTTCTGACCACTATGGTTATAAATCTAAAACTATGTTGAATAAAAGTGATGAGTGGGGATTCTTGACTTCTTCCTGTTCTTAGAGGAAAAGTTTTCAACTTTTCATCATTAAGTGTGACGTTAGTTGTGGGTTTATCATATATAATTTTTATTATGAATATATTTAGGTATGTTGCATGTACTATGAAGATAATCATATGATTTTTATCCTTCATTTTCTTAATGTGGTGTATCATGCATGTTGACTAGTGGATATTGAAACAGCCTTGTATCCCTGGACTAAACTCCACTTGAATTTGGTTTGCTAATATTTTGTTGAGGATTTTTACATCTGTGTTCATCAGTGATATTGATCTGTATTTGTGTGCGTGTATGTGTGTGTGTGTGAGATATTTGTCTAGTTTTTGTAAGTTTTGGTATCAAGGTAATGCTGGCCTTGTAGAATGAATTGGAAAGTGTTCCTTCATCAATTTGGGGGGATATTTTGAATAGATGGATGTTAACTTTTCTCTAAATGTTTGGTAGGGTTTACCTGTGAAGCAGTCTGGTCCTGGATTGTTGTTTTTTTAAGAGTTGCTTTACTACTGATATAATTGCATTACTGGTAATCAGTCTGTTCATATATTTTGTTTTTTCCTGGTTCAGTTTTGGGAGACTGTACATTTCTAGAAATTTATCCATTCATCCATCCATGTCTTCTAGGTTGTCTAATTAGTTGGTATATAATTGTTTGCAGTGATCTTTTATGATAATTGTATTTCTGTGATGTCAGTTGTAAATTTTCATCCTGTGTTTTCATTTTCTTAATATCTTTTCATGTACAAATGTATTTAATTTGATGAAGTCATATTTATTTTTGTTCACTTATACTTTAGGTATCTTATCTACGAAAAGTGAAAGTGAAAGTGAAGTCGCTCAGTTGTGTCTGACTCTTTGCGACCCCATGGACGGTAGCCTACCAGGCTCCACCGTCCATGGGATTTCCAGGCAAGAATACTAGAGTGGGCTGCCATTTCTTTCTCCATATCTAAGAAAATAAGGTTACAAAGCTTATATTTTCTTCTAAGAATTTTATAACTTTAGCTGTTACATTTAGGTCTGTGATCCACTTTGTATTACATTTTTGTATATGATGTAAAGTGGGATCCAACTTTATCCTTTTGCATGTGGCTATCCAGATGTTTCAACACAATTTTTGGAAAAATTATTCTTTCTGCATTGAATTATCTGTTATTGAAGAGTTGTTTCTGAACTCTCAATTCAGTTACCTGACCTCTGTGTCTCTCCTTATATTGGTTCCACATAATCATGATTTTATAGTAAGGTAGTTTTATAGTAAGTTTTGAAATCAGGAACTGGAGGGAACAAATTTTGCTTTTCTTTTTCAAGATTATTTGCTTATGCTGTATCCCTTACATTCCTATGTAAATTTTAGGATCAGCTTGTTACATGTATGTACACTTCAGCATCATTGAATCATGATCAAGTTGAGGAATATTGCCATCTTAATTGTGTCTTCTAATCCATGAACATGACCTTTCCATTTATTTAGGACTTATTAATTTTTTTCAAGGCTGTTTTAAAGTTTATAATTTTCATTGTGCAGACCTTACACATCTGTAGTTAATTTTGTTCCTAAGAATTTTATTAATTTTTTATGCTTCTGAAAATGGAATTGTACTCTTTTTATTTTCTGCTTATCTATTTATAATGTGCAGAAATATAATTAATTTTTGTATGTTAAAATACATTTATGGAGGCCAGTTCTTTTTTTTGTATATATTACTTTTCTATATGCAGAAGTATATCATTTGCAAATTCAGGTAGTTTTACTTTTTCCTTTAAATATGGATGCTTTTTACTTCTTTTTCTTGCCTGGTTTCCCTGGCTAGAAACTCCAAATCTGTTGAGTAGAAGTGGTAAAAACAGACACCTTCCTCTTTGGAGGAAAATTTTCTTTCAATTTTCATAATTAAATATGTTAGCTATGAATTTTTTTTGTAGATTCTGTTATCATGTCCTTACATACCTAGTTTGCTTAGTGTTTATGTCATAAAAATGTGTTAGATTTTGTTAAATGCTTTTTATGCATCTATTGAGACACTTACATGGTCTTTGCATATGAGTCTCTTCCTATGATGTAGTCTACTGATTGATTTTCATATATTGAAACAATCTTACATTCCTGGGATAAGTCTCACTTTGTCTTGATGTACAATCCTTTTTATTTGCTTCTGGGATTGTTTTGTTAGTGTTTTGTTGAGCGTTTTTACGTCTATATTCATAAGAGATATTGGTCTGTAGTATTTTTTCCTTGATATATCTTCATCTAGTTTTGGTGTGAGGGAAATACTGGTCTCATTAGGAAGTGTTCTTTTCTATTCTGTGTTTTGGAAGTGTTTTGGAAGGGTTGGTGCTAATTCTCTAAACATTTGGGGCAATTCACCAATGAAGCCCCTAGTCCTGGATTTTTGATTGTGTGAAATTTTTTGATTATTAATTCAACCTATTTACTTGTTTATGGGTCTACATGGATTTCTATACATGTTCTCCCATCTCCCCATAGTTTGTTTACTACTATTTGTTGTTGTTTGTGACTTTTCTAAACTAGCTGTAAAGTCTGTTTTCTTTGTCACATGTGGTCATTAAAGTCTCTATGTGATTAGTTTTAAACTTATGACTGGATAATTATTTTCTGAGTTATTTGGAACCAATAATCTCCAGTCTTTACCAAGGGGCTCTGTGTAATGCGTGAGCACCTTCAACAGACAACTGTTCCTTAACTTTACTTCCTGCTTATGCAGAACCTTGACATCAGTCAGGAGTGAGAGTGCAGGCACTTCTCAGTTATTTCCTAAGTTTGCAACAGCCCTGGATAAACTTGTGGATGCCCATGGCCTCCTAGTTGTTTATGACTGTTGGAGCCTTTAGAGCCCTGTGGACATTTCTTTTCCAAACTTTTCCTTTTAAGCTTTTTTGGGTTGCCCATTGATTGCCTGCTTATCCACCTCCTGTGGAAGTTGCAAAGTTAAACATAGCCTTTAATTGTGTCCAAAAATGCCCCCAAGGAGAAGGCTTTTAGCACTGGGCAAGTGCCGAGTAAAGTGAAATAAAGAGAGACTTGCAAGGGAGGTCTTTCAGAAAAGCACCAAACAGTTCAAATAATGATAGTTTTCTGGAAATGAGGCTTAGACAGTTCAGTTCCTCTGGTGGCTTCCAGGCTTTTGTTCTTCACTATGTTTGCACAGGTATTGATTTTCAAGGCCACGATAGGGCTGAAGAGGGGGAATGGAAATAGGGCACCTAAAACATACAAAACTCTTCTTCTAAGATTTAGCTTTATTTCTTTAAAAAATGCTTCCAGCATTGCTGCAAGCCTTTGGTTAGTTTACAGAGCTCGGAAAAAGCTGATTTTCACAAGTGTGGCCAGTTTTCTCACTGCGTTTACAGAAGAGAACATTTTCAGACATCATTGCTCTGCTGTTTTCACTGA
Organism: Redunca redunca; assembly: GCA_006410935.1. Classification (NCBI taxonomy): domain Eukaryota; kingdom Metazoa; phylum Chordata; class Mammalia; order Artiodactyla; family Bovidae; genus Redunca; species Redunca redunca. Next base: position 392,804 of record SJYQ01001724.1, on the reverse strand, counting down.
TGTCACTCACTCCTCAGGGTCTTCTTTGATAGATGGATTTTTCTCATCATAGTTTATATTTTCCTGTCTCTTTCCCTGGAGAAGGAAATGGCAATCCACTCCAGGACTATTGCCTGGAAAATCCCATGGACAGAGGAGCCTGGTAGGCTACAGTCTATGGGGTCGCAAAGAGTCAGACACAACTGAGCGACTTCACTGTGCATGCCAGTTATTTTTTATTGTGAATTTTGATTTTTATTGTTGGCTACTGGATAGTTTTCATTCCTGTATCTGTATGTATATTTTGAACTTTGTTCCAAAATGTAGTTATTTGGTTTGTAAGCAGTTTGCACTTTTCTTGTCTAGCTCTTACAGTTTTTTTATGTGAGACAGGTGTGTTGTGACTCTGGTCTTACATAAAAAAAAATCCCAAAGCATTGTTTAGGCCTTCCCTGGTGGCTCAGATGGTAAAGAATCTGCCTGCAATGCAGGAGACCTAGGTTTGATCCCTGGGTCAGGAAGATCCCTGGAGGAGGGCATGGCAAACCACTCCAGTATTCTTTCCTGGAGAATCCCATGGACAGAGGAACCTGGCGGGTTAGGTCCATGGGATCACAAAGAGTCAGACATGACTGAAGTGACTTAGCATGCTTGCACAGCACATTGTTTAGGCTTAGCTATTCCCCTCTACTGTGCCATAAGACCCTCTTGAATACAGTACCTATTGCTGCATGTATATAAGGCTTTACAGTCTGAATGAAGGGAACTGACACTGTATCTGGTCCTTTGTGAGTGCCAGATACAGTGATTCATGAGTGTTTGATCAGTCCAACCTTGGCCTCAGTTGGTGTCCTCACATGTTTACACTAATCTGAACTCTGCTGTCCCATTGGGGTCCCTTCCTTTTTTCCAAAACCTGGGCACTCTCTCAATGCAGTAAGCTGGAGGAATTACAGAGTCACTTTGTTTCCATCTCCCAGGGATCATTATCCTTTATTGCCTAATATCCAATGTCTTAAGAGCTATTGTTTTACATATTTTGTCCAGGTGTTTCTGTTGTTTTAGGTTAGAAGGTAACTCTGTTCCTCGTTATTCCTTTCTTCTGGAGTCAGAAATCTATTTGCCCATTTTTACTCTGGATCTTTCATTTATATCTAAATCACTTACCTATTCTAGTCAATGGTAATATACATCACACTGTGTGTATGAAGATAGATGTATGCTAAACTTATATAGAGTTACAAGTATGTTAAGACTAATAAATGTCCTTTATTTCAGTTAAGAACCATTGATGTTTCATTTTTCCAAATCTGTGCTTATCAGGAGATAACTTTTCATTCAGTTAAGCTATTCTTAAATATCAACAAGAAAAATAAGCAAAGAAAAAAAGAACCCAAACAAGCAAAAAACATAGGCACTACAAATAGACAGTCAGTCCTGAATCTGGATCCTTTCCATTTACTGGAAAAGTTGCCTAATGTCTCTGAGCCTTTGTTTACCCATCTGTAAATGAGGCTAATAAATAGGATTGTGTGGGGAAACCCTAAGCAGTGAACCCTTAAGTTTAAGGGCATCTTCTTCACCCCTTGTAACACTGTATTTTTCAGTGTGCAGGTAACTGTGGATTTAGTTATCGACAAAGGATTACATATTGTGTTGGGGTCCGATCTATGGAGAAACATAAACTTCATGAGCTGTGGCCTATAGACTATCGAGTATGCCCTGTGCTGCCTTCCCCTCAGGTTTACAGGTGCAATTTTAGGACCTGTTTGCATATGGCCACTTGGAAAGTTGGAAAATGGAGCAAGGTCAGTATGTAATTATGAATTTAAAATCTTATGAATGAGACTTTCTAGTTGTGGGGTGCATGGTTATCTGCACATCTATCTAGATATCAGAGTTGTATCATACCCCAATTTTCTAATAATCACTATGTCAGTTATTTGTACAAATATCTAGTCTCTGTGAAATGAAGTGAAGTTGCTCAGTCGTGTCCGACTCTGCGATCCCATGGATTGTAGCCTACCAGGCTCCTCGGTCCATGGGATTTTCCAGGCATGAATACTGGAGTGGGTTGCCGTTTCTATGTTCGCTATAACTTGCTTTATAACTAATTCTTGTGTCTGTTCCTCAGAGAGCCTGGCACAGTGGCTTGCATTTTGAGCAGATACTTAAGCAGTATTTTTTAGTTCAGTGAAAAAGTAAATAAATTTAACATATGAGTAATACAGTTTATTTGCACCCTGCTCCATTTCCAATTTAATTGACAAAAAGCAGGTAAATATTGCTATGCAAACTTAACATGTTCAGTTCAGTTCAGTCAGTCAGTTGTGTCTGACTCTTCGTGACGCCATGAATCGCAGCATGCCAGGCCTCCCTGTCTATAACCAACTCCGAGAGTTTACTCAAAACCATGTCCATTGACTCAGTGATGCCATCCAGCCATCTCATCCTCTGTCATCCCCTTCTCCTCTTTTCCCAATCCCTCCCAGCATCAGGGTCTTTTCCAATGAGTCAGTTCTTCGCATGAGATGGCCAAAGTTTTCAGCTTCAGCATCAGTCCTTCCAGTGAACACCCAAGACTGATCTCCTTTAGAATGGACTGGTTGGATCTCCTAATAGTCCAAGGGACTCTCAAAAGTCTTCTTCAACACCACAGTTCCAAAGCATCAATTCTTTGGCACTCAGCTTTATTTATAGTCCAACTCTCACATGACCACTGGAAAAACCTTAGCCTGGAAGAGATGGACCTTTGTTGGCAAAGTAATGTCTCTGTTTTTAATATGCTATCTAAGTTGGTCATAACTTTTCTTCCAAGGAGTAAGCGTCTTTTAATTTCATGGCTGCAATCACCATCTGCAGTGATTTGGGAGCCCAAAAATATAAAGTGAGCCACTGTTTCCACTGTTTCCCCATCTATTTCCCATGAAGTGATGGGACCAGATGCCATGATCTTAGTATTCTGAATGTTGAGCTTTAAGCCAACTTTTTCACTCTCCTCTTTCACTTTCAACAAGAGGCTTTTTAGTTCCTCTTCACTTTCTGCCATAAGAGTGGTGTCATCTGCATATCTGAGGTTATTGATATTTCTCCCAGAAATCTTGATTCCAGCTTGTGCTTCTTCCAGCCCAGCGTTTCTTATGATGTACTCTGCACGTAAGTTATATAAGCAGGGTGACAATATACAGTCTTGACGGACTCCTTTTCCTATTTGGAAACAATCTGTTGTTCCATGTCCACTTCTAACTGCTGCTTCCTGACCTGCATATAGGTTTCTCAAGGGGCAGGTCAGGTGGTCTGGTATTCCCATCTCTTTCAGAATTTTCCACAGTTTATTGTGATCCACACAGTCAAAGGCTTTGGCAGAGTCAATAAAGCGGACATAGATGTTTTTCTGGAACTCTCTTGCATTTTCCATGATCCAGTGGATGTTGGCAATTTGATCTCTGGTTCCTCTGCCTTTTCTAAATCCAGCTCGAAGATCTGGAAGTTCACGGTTCACATATTGCTGAAGCCTGGCTTGGAGAATTTTGAGCATTACTTTACTAGCATGTGAGATGAGTGCAATTGTGTGGTAGTTTGAGCATTCTTTGGATTGCATTTCTTTGGGATTGGAATGAAATGGACCTTTTACAGTCCTGTGGCCACTGCTGAGTTTTCCAAATTTGCTGGCATATTGAATGTAGCACTTTCACAGCATCATCTTCCAGGATTTGAAATAGCTTAACTGGAATTCCATCACCTCCACTAGCTTTGTTCATAGTGATGCTTTCTAAGTCTCACTTGACTTCACATTCCAGGATGTCTGGCTCTAGGTGAGTAATGACACCATCATGATTATCTGGGTCGTGAAGATCTTTTTGTACAATTCTTCTGTGTATTCTTGTCATCTCTTAATATCTTCTGCTTCTGTTAGGTCCATACCATTTCTGTCCTTTATCGAGCCCATCTTTGCATGAAATGTTCCCTTGGTATCTCTAATTTTCTTGAAGAGATCTTTAGTCTTTCCCATTTTGTTGTTTTCCTCTATTTCTTTGCATTGATCGCTGAGGAAGGCTTTCTTATCTCTTCTTGCTCTTCTTTGGAACTCTGCATTCAGATGTTTGTACCTTTCATTTTCTCCTTCGCTTTTCACTTCTCTTCTTTTCACAGACCTCCCCAGACAGCCATTTTGCTTTTTTTGCATTTCTTTTCCATGGGGATGGTCTTGATCCCTGTCTCCTGTACAGTGTCATGAACCTTCGTCCATAGTTCATCAGGCACTCTATCTATCAGATCTAATCCCTTAAATCTATTTCTCACTTCCACTGTATAATTTAATTGATAAAAAGCAGGTAAATATTGCTATGACAACAACATGTATCAGTGAGTAAAAACTCAGGAGTTTGAACGATCATCACTAAATCATATTTATCAAGTATTTACAACATACTGCCGAGATAACCATACAAAATGAAGGGAAAGAAGTCAGTGACTGAGAAAGAATAGATTCAGTCTCTTAAGGATTTATCCCACCTGTGACTCTCTGGCCTCCTGGCCATTACTGAGCATCAGTTTGTTCCAAAAGGACCTAGTCAGGGAGGAGGAGATGTGTATTTACTGGCCTTATTATCTGTCTTATAGTTCATCTTCTAATTTTACTCTATTCACAGTGCTCTGTGACTTGTGGAGTTGGGATGATGGAGAGAAGAGTGGAATGCATGGCTGATAATGGTCTGTCCAGTGATTTATGTTTAAAGCATTTAAAACCAGATGCTCAAAAGAAATGTTATGTCATTGACTGTAAGTAAAGACTTCAAAAATCTATTTAGAAACTAAGTGCTCTAAAGAAGTTTTAATTAAACTTTGAAAAAAATATTTAGAATAGTCATACACACCACAAAATGAAGGTTTCTTTTTTCAGAGTATAACAATATTGGTATAATTAAATTAAATTCATGTTGTGTCTGTAATATGTTCATTGTTGATAAGTTGTACTCACTTGTCCTTGAAGGTAAAACATTTACCAGCTGTAAAGAAATACAAGTGAAAAACAACATTACCAAGGATGGTGACTATTACATTAACATTAAAGGAAGAATAACAAAGGTATTACGTAAACAGTTCTTATTTGATTTTAACACTGACCATTGACTTTGAAACAAGCTTTTCCAGATCTTTGCATTTTCCCTTTAGATCTATTGTGCTGGCATGCACTTACAGAACCCTAAGGAATATATATCATTGGTCAAAGGTGAAGAAGACAACTTTTCTGAAGTGTATGGTTTTAGGTATGAGCTGTATTTTGCCTTCTCTGTGCATATTTATGGCCCATCAAGAGAATTAGAAGTTCCAGAGTTTGGAGTGGTAGTTGAATAGCTCACAGCAGGACAAGTAATTTAAGAGCAGGTGAACATATTAGGACATAAGCCAAATGTTGTCCATGCCTGTTCAGTAATCAAACTTTGGGTATTAACATGTATTCACAGAAAGACTAAATAAGAAGGATGCTGTGGGTGAGCAATAGGACAATAGAGGAGGGTAGAATTTAAGACCTGTGTATGTTTTCATAGAGATCAAGTTGATTCTGGTAACAAAAGCTAGGAGAACTACAGCTGAATTATTTTTCTACAAACTGGTCTTGAATTTCCCATTGATCATTTTGTACATTAACCTTGAGTGATTTTTACTTCTTTCACATTTAACTTGTTGACACAAAAAAATATTGAAGAGGGTTTCTTTTTCCCTCCCACTTGCAAAGTTACTATTTACATTATGGTCTAATAACTGTACCTAACACCAAAATATTCTAATGTTGTTATAGACTACAAAATCCATATGAATGTCCTTTTAATGGAAGCAGGAGGCAAGACTGTGAATGTAAAAATGACTATCTGGCTGCTGGACACACTGTTTTTAGCAAAATAAGAATTGATCTTGCTTCCATGCAAATTAAAAGTAAGTACTGAATCTCTAGTTGTAAAATGAGAAACATTTATTTGCTAATGCAAGTTTAACAATATGCTATATTGTGTATGGCTATATGGTATCTGGGGTCTAGCATTGTACAATAATTACTTTAAAAATTAAAAAAAATGTTATTAGCTACATACTTCAATGCAACAATATGGACCTTGGGGATTCTTAATAAAAATGTGGTGGTAATGACACTGTTATTACTGAAGATATTGTTGTAATAAAGATATCACCCTTCCAAGATATAACCCTCTATCTTAAAATTCCAAATTACATTAAAAATAAGGAAATCAATATTTTAAAGGTAGTTGTATAAGCTTTCTGCAAAGGGTTAAAGTAATAATTAACATTAGTTTCAGGAGACAGTTTGTCTAATATTTTCTTATACTTTGTTCCCTTTGATTTTTTTTTTTAACAACCTTATACTAGGTAAGGCAGTATTTCATCATATTGTTGCAAGTGATAAAATTAAGATGCACTTAGAGAATTCAGTGACTTGCCCCACTTCTTGGAGTTAGTAACTGGCATTGCAGAGATAACATCCCTCCCACCCACAATCCCAGATTATGGACCTGCTGCCTTTCTAGGAATCAATTTACAGGACAGTAAAGTTTAAGTATATTTGTGAACCCTAACATATACTGACCTTCAGACAGTCTACCCTCCTGGATATTACATAGTGACATGAAAAGGCAAATAAGTTCATTTCAGAAGCAGAGACTCTAAATCAAAATTAAATCACCAAAGCCTAGCATAGTGCCTAAATCATAAAAGGAAACAAAAAAGTGTTGAGACAGTGAATGCATGAATACGTAATCTCTAACTTGCAGTCATATGATGGTGAACTATTGTTGTCAGTAATAGTGGCTACCATTTGCTAAACACCCACCGTTACTGTAGTGGGGAAGGATTATGCTGCTTTGGATATGATCATAAACTGAAGCTAGACTCCTGAGTGTAAGCTCTCTTCATCTGGTTACTAGTCTGTGACCTTGGGCATCTCTCTCTAAGACTAAATCCCCTCATTTCTAAAGTAAGATGCCTCTCAAGCTTTTTTTTTCTTGTTATGTCTTCTTTCCTTCTTTTATTTATTTATGTTTTGTTTTTGGATTGAATTAAGAGATAATACTTGCAACATACCTAGTAAATTCCCTGTAGGTAGTAAGTGCTCTATAAAGTTATTATTTAATAATATATGCTGTGTCAGCATTGCTGAGTAAATAATGGACAATTAGGAACTTATTTGCTGTTCATTAACTTTTTATTTTTCATTCATTTATCTAACAAACCTGCCATTTTGCCATGCATTGGGCTGGGCTCTGAAGATACAATATTAAATGTATACACTTTCCACTTGCTTTCGTTGTCCTTCCTCACACTTGTGTGCCAAAACCCCAGCCTTGATTAAGTTAAACCTTTCACCCGCTCTGCATCTGCACCATGAAATGTGTGTGTGGCAAATAGTACACAGGCCTCCTGACTGATTTACTAAACTAAGCTTTTATTGTTAAGTGAATTGTGTGTTTTATTTTTAGTATAATAATATACTAATTTTATAATTAAAAATTAAAATATAAAAAAAAATAAATGCCGACTCCTGAGCTTGCATGGACCCTACTCCATTCCTCCTCCTCCACTCCTTTCAGTGTCTAACTCACAGCTTCTTCTCCAGCTTCAAGCTTCTAAAATGTCTAATACTTCCACTCTAGTCCCTTATTGCTGATGATCTTGTTTCCTCTCTCACTGAGAAACTGAGAACAACAAGAATGGAATTTCTGCAAACTACCACTGAAATGGTGCAGGATCCTATGGTTCTTGCCCTTCATGTCCTCAGCCTGCCTTCTGTCTGTAGAGAAACTTTAGCCAAAGAGTAAGTTTAATCATAGAAGTGAAAAAAATGCAGAAACAAAGGAAAACAGTCAAAGGAGACAAATAGTCATTAAGCAAAGTCAAGGATCTTTAGTTTCTCCCCAAGGGCTATAGATGATATTCTGAGCCATATCCTTTGAGCTGTCTTATAGATACTGGAACTCCCACCAGGTTGAAGAAAATAACTACATGATGATCATCAGACTGTAGCTGTGACATAAGCTGCCACAATTTTGAGAACTGGCCTCAAAGAAATGGGAAGAAACTGATCCTGAAACTAAAGACTGTGTGTGTGTGTGTGTGTGTGTGCATGAAGCTTCAGTTGTGTCTTGCCTATCAAGAAATTTTGTTTAACACCATTAACAAAAATAAAATAGGAATGAAATAATAATATAATGTAATAATATAAGAAATCAAAGAAATAGCACACTTTTTAGCTGGGTGTTTTTGAATTCCTAAATGAATTGATATGTGTACTCTCTATAAGCACTTGCGTATTGCTTTGTCATAATTTATCTTTTTTAAAATTTGGTTGTTTTTTTCGTCACACTACACAGTTTGTGGAATCTTAGTTCCTGGACCAGGGATTGAACCTGGGCCCTTGAGCAGTGAAAGCACTGAGTGCTAGCCACTGGAATTCCCTATTTATCTTTAGGATGTGTCTTGGTGTGTTTCTCCTTGGGTTCTCCTTCCTGGAATTCTCCGTGCTTCCTGGACTTGGTTGACTATTTCCTTTCCCATGTTCAGGAAGTTTTCAGCTATTATCTCTTCCAATATTTTCTCAGGTCCTTTCTCTCTCTCTTCTCCTTCAGGGACTCCTATAATGCAAATATTGGTGTATTTAATGTTGTCCCCAAGGTCTCTTAGACTGTCTTAATTTCTGTTCATTCTTTTTTCTATATTCTGTTCTGTGGCAGAGATTTCCACCATTCTGTCCTCCAGGTCATTTGTCCGTTCTTCTGCCTCAGTTATTCTGCTGTTGATTCCTTCTAGTGTACCATTTATCTGTTTGTTTGTTCTTTAGTTCTAGGTCTTTGCTAAGCATTTCTTTCATCTTCTCAATCTTTGCCTTCATTCTTTTCCCAAGACCCTGGATTATATTCACTACCATTATTCTGAATTCTTTTTCTGGAAGGTTGCCTATCTCTACTTCATTTGCTTGTTTTTCTAGGGTTTTATCTTGTCCCTTCATCTGGGACATAATTTTATGCATTTTCATCGTGATTAACTTTATGTAATGTGGTTTTGTTTTAGCTGCTTTGAGACTATGCTTCTTCTTGCTTTTTATTGTTTGCCCTTTGATGGATGAGGCTAAGAAGCTTGTGTAAGCTTCTTGATGGGAGGGAATGGTGATGGTAAAAACTGGGTCTTGCTCTGGTGGGCAGGGCCTTGCTCAGTGAAGCTTTAATTCAATTATCTGCTGATGGGTGGGTTTGTGCTCCCTTCCTGGTAGTTGTTTGGCCTGAGTTGACCCAGCCTGGAGTCTACAGGCTCTATGGTAGGATTAATGGCGAACTCCAAGGGGGTTTACACCAGGGTACCTTCCAGTGCCACCATCCCTGTGGTAAGCCCCTGCCAACCCATGCCTCCACACCTATTTATCTTTAAATAATGCTTCTTCTAATTTTGTTCCTTGACCCCACTTTATCTATTTTAGATATTCACTATGATCTAAAATACAATAGAGCATATATTTAGTTACATGGATTAGTTACAGATGTCTCTCCCATTTTTAGGGCAGTTTTTGAGATGAACATTTTATGTTAAATAAAAATTTGAGAGCCTGTCATACATACATGTTATGTATGACAGTTGTGCAACATTTTTGCTTAAAGTTTTGTATTAATTATGTGAATGTATTTAAGAATATAATGTGAAGACTGTATGCTTTGTATTCAATGAAGATTTGAATACAGTGTCTTAGTGCTGAAGAGTTTCATTTATTATTTTCTAGCTACAGACCTTCTTTTTGCCCAGACAATATTTGGAAATGCAGTTCCATTTGCCACAGCTGGAGATTGTTATAGTGCTGCCAGATGCCCACAGGTATTTCATATTTGTTTATTATTTTCTCACTGAAAAAAATTAATAATATTTCTCCTCATTTATTTTCTTGACCACAGTACTGCAAAAAACATAATAGAAAATGCTGACTTCTTAGATGAAATTTATTGCAAAGTTTATAGATAAACTTTGGAAGAAAAGCATCTTTGCTAATATTGCATTTATTTGAAAGGTATAACATAAAAATTTAAAATAGTTTAGATCCTGTTTCTCCTTCCACAATGCTTTATTATTTTTAATCTTCCCACTTAGTTCCTAGAAATGAATAGACATATATTACAAGGTAAAGAAATGCATCACAAGCATGTGACTTTCATTACACTGCTACCAATATCAGTTATTTTAGCTTCCTGGGCCTGTAACATTCTCAGAATAATGTTCTATTATTTGTGAAGTAATACATTTCCATGTCTTCTTGGTTTTATTCTTTCTTTTCCAGGGTTCTCTTCATATATTTTTTTATGTCACCTTTGAGATTTCTAGTACAAAGTGTGTTTTCTAGAAGAAATTTACTATCTCATTTCTAATAAAGGATTTTATAGAGTTGTTATGAGTGAGCAATATTTTTATAGTAAGATGGAGAGATAAAAGCTAGATGAATATAGCATCAATAGGTAGATTTATAGAAAATTAAAAATCATGCACAGGAGGACTAATTATAATATTAATGTCATTTTGAAGACAAGTAGTCAATAGTTCGCTTGTATTGTCTCTTCTAGGAATTTTGTATTCACAATTTCCATCAAATGGCATGGAAGATATGCTGAATATTAAAAAAAAAAAAGAGGACTTTTTCTGTATTAGAGAAGTGCACTTAAAGGAGGTCACTAGAACTATAGGCTCAAATGAATATGAAAAAAGTTAACCCAGAGGGATGGTACGGGGAGGGAGGTGGGAGGGGGGTTCAGGGTGGGGAACATGTGTACACCCGTGGCAGATTCATGTTGATGTATGGCAAAACCAATACAGTATGGTAAAGTAAAAATAATAATAATAATAAAATAAATTCAATTAAAAAAATGACAACTCATTCTAGCAAAAATTATGTTAGGAGGCAATGATTAAGTGAGGCATTATGGATCTTAATTTTGAATTATAGAAAGTGATTAAATATCCACCTAAACTATGAACACAGACTTTTAAGAATAAAGCTATTCTTGGCATGTATGAAACAAAAAAGTTAACTGAGATAAATATATAAATCTTAGACCCAGAAATACAAATAGAACCTGGTAAAGGGATATGAGGGCTATCCTGGTAGCTCATTCCAGTTCATTTTAGTCAGTTCAGTTCAGTCACTCAGTCGTGTCTGACTCTGTGACTCATGGAATTAAGCATGCCAGGCTCTCCTGTCCATCATCAACTCCCTGAGCTTGCTCAAATTCAAGTCCATCAAGTTGGTGATGCCATTTAACCATTTCATCCTCTGTCATCTCCTTCTCCTCCTGCCTTCAGTCTTTCCCAGCATCAAGGTTTTTTCCAAAGAGTCAGCTCTTTGAATCAGGTGGCCAAAGTATTGGAGCTTTATCTTCAGCATTGATCCTTCCAATGAATATTCAGGACTGATTTCCTTTAGGATTGACTGGTTTGATCTCCTTGCAGTCCAAGGGACTCTCAAGAGTCTTCTCCAGCACCACAGTTCAAAAGCATCAATTCTTTGGCACTCAGCTTTCTTTATAGTCCAACTCTCACATCCATACATGACTACTGGAAAAACCATAGCTTTGATTAAACGGACCTTTGTCAACAAAGTAATTTCTCTGCCTTTTAATATGCTGTCTAGGTTGGTCATAGCTTTTCTTCCAAGGAGCAAGAGTCTTTTAATTTCATGGCTTCAGTCACTATCTGCAGTGATTTTGGAGCCCAAGAAAACAGTCTGTCACTGTTTCCATTGTTTCTCCATCTATTTGCCATGAAGTGATGGGACTGGATACCAACTTTTTCACTATCCTCTTTCACTTTCATCAAGAGGCTCCTTAGTTCTTCTTTGCTTTCTGCCATAAGGGTGGTGTCATCTGGATATCTGAGGTTATTGATATTTCTCCCAGCAATCTTGATTCCAGCTTGTGCTCCATCCAACTTGGTATTTTCCATGATGTACTCTGTATATAAGTTAATGAAGCAGGGTGGCAATATGCAACCTTGTCTTATTCCTTTCTGGAAAAACAGACTGGTTCCAAATCAGGAAAGGAGTATTTCAAGGCTGTATAGTCACCCTGCTTATTTAACTTATATGCTGAAGAATTGATGCTTTTGAACTGTAGTGTTGGAGAAGACTCTTGAGATTCCCTTGGACTGCAAGGAGATCCAATCAGTCTACCCTAAAAAAAATCAATCCTGAATATTCATTGGAAGGACTGATGCTGAAACTGAAACTCCAATACTCTGGCCACCTGATGCAAAGAATTGACTCACTAGAAAAGACCCTGATGCTGGGAAAGATTGAAGGCAGGAAAAGGGGATGACAGAGGATGAGATGGTTGGATGACATCACTGACTTGATGGACATGAGTTTGAGTAAGCTCCAGAAGTTGGTGATCAACAAGGAAGCCTGGCTTGCTGCAGTCAGTGGGGTAGCAAGGAGTTGGACATGACTGAGGGACTGAACTGAACTGATATTGATTTGGCATAAGATACAAAGAAAATTACAAATAAAGGTTTTGATTTTAGGGTTTGTAGAGAAACACAAATGCCAGATACCAAGCAGGAAAATTCCTTTACTGAGTAAGTGGTTGAAAAGAGCATCTTTTGTAATACTAATTATCCATCTTCCACTGTATTTAATGAAGATGTGGCCTGTGTTCATTTTCTTTCCCCACAAAAATGCATTGAGTACTGTACAAGCACAAATCTAGGCAAAGGAAGTGCCCAGATCACAAGTTTTGTGAAAACTCCAGGAGTTAATTATAGACAGGGAAGCCTGGAGAGCTGTAGTCCATGGGGTCGCAAAGTGTTGGACATGACTAAGAGACTGAACTGAGATGTTCTTCTGGAATTCTCTTATCTTTTCTAGGATCCAACGTATGTTGACAATTTGATCTCTAGTTCCTCTGCCTTTTCTAAATCCAGCTTGAACATTCAGAAGTTCTTGGTTCACATAGTGTTGTAGCCTAGCTTAGAGAATTGTGAGTTTTACTTTGCTTGTGTGTGAGACGAGTGCATTTGCATGTTGAGGAAACGTGGTCCACTGGAGAAGGGAATGGCAAACCACTTTAGTATTCTTGCCTTGAGAAACCCATGAACAGTGTGAAAAGGCAAAAAGATGTGACACTGAAAGATGAAGGTAGTACTCCAATATGCTACTGGAGAAAAGTGGAGAAATAGCTCCAGAAAGAATGAAGAGGCTGAGCCAAAGTGAAAACAATGCCCAGTTGTGGATGTGNCAAAAATATATGACACTGAAAGATAAACTCCCCAGGCAAGTAGGTACCCAATATGCTACTGGAGAAGAGTGGAGAAATAGCTCCAGAAAGAATGAAGAGGCTGAGCCAAAGTGAAAACAATGCCCAGTTGTGGATGTGACTGGATGTCAGCACAAAGACTTGTACGTTCTTTGGCATTGCCTATCTTTGGGATTGGAATGAAAACTAACCTTTCCCAGTCCTGTGGCCACTGCTGAGTTTTCCAAATTTGCTGGCATATTGAGTGCTGCACTTTAATAGCATCATCTTTTAGGATTTGAAGTAGCTCATCTGGAATCCATTTTAGTTCACCGATTCCTAAAAAATTGATGTTTACTCTTGCCATCTCCTGTTTGATCACTTCCAATTTACCTTGATTCATGGGCCTTCCATTCCAGGTTCCTATGCAATATTGTTCTTTATAGTAGTGGACTTTACTTCCATCACCAGTCACATCCACAACTGGGCATTGTTTTCACTTTGGCTCAGCCTCTTCATTCTTTCTGGAGCTATTTCTCCACTCTTCTCCAGTAGCATATTGGGTACCTACTTGCCTGGGGAGTTTATCTTTCAGTGTCATATATTTTTGCCTTTTCACACTGTTCATGGGTTTCTCAAGGCAAGAATACTGAAGTGGTTTGCCATTCCCTTCTTCGGTGGACCACATTTCCTCAGTACTCTCTATCATGACCCATCTGTCTTGGGTGGCCCTACATGACATGGCTTATAGTTTCATTGAGTTAGACAGCACTGTGATCCAAGTGATCAGTTTGGTTAGTTTTCTGTGATTGTGGTTTCCATTCTGTCTGCCCTCTGATGAATAAGGATAAGAGGCTTGTGGAAACTTCCTGATTGGAAGGAATGGGTATGGGGGAATCTGGGTCTTGCTCTGATAGATGAAGTGCTCAGTAAATCTTTAACCCAATTTTCTGTTGATGGTTGGGGCTGTGTTCCCTGCCTGTAGTTTGGCCTGAGGCCAAACTATGATGCAGTAATGGGGTTCTATTAGCTCAGTCAGTAAAAAATCCTGACAAGAGCCTGTCAGGCTACAGTCCATGGGGTTGCAAGAGTCAGACACAACTTAGCAGCTAAACCAAATGGCGACCTCCTTCAAAAGGACTTATGCCAAGGCTGTTGTATTCAGTGCCCCGGCCCCATGACAGGCCACTGTTGACCCACACCTTCACTGGCTACTCCAGGGCACTCACAGGCAAGTCTGGCTCAGTCTCTTGTGGGGTCACTGTTCCTTTTTCCTGGGTCCTGGTGCACACAAGGTTTGATTTGTGCCCTCCAAGAGTCTGTTTCCCCAGTCCTGTGGAAGTTCTGTAATCAAATCCCACTGGCCTTCAAAGTCAGATTCCTTGGGGGTTCCTAAAAGAAATCAGTCCTAAATATTCATTGGAAGGACTAGTGCTAAAGCTGAAGCTCCAATAATTTGGCCACCTGATGGGAAGAGTTGACTCACTGGAAAAGACCCTGATTCTGGGAAAGATTGAGGAAGGAGGAAAAGGAGATGGCAGAGAATGAGATGGTTGGATATCATCACCAACTCGATGAAAACATGAGTTTGAGCAGGCTCCAGGAGTTGGTGCCAGACAGAGAAGCCTGATGTGCTGCAGTCCGTGGGGTCACAAAGACTTGGACACGACTGAATGACTGAACTGAACTGAACTGGTAGTTCAGCTGGTCAAGAATCCACCTGCAATGCAGGAGACCCTGGTTTAATTCCTGGGTCGAAAAGTTCCCCTGAAGGTGGGACAGGCTACACACTCCAGTATTCTTAGGCTTTCCTGCTGGCTCAGTAGGTAAAAAATCCACCTGCAGTGTGGGAGACCTGGGTTTGATCCCTGGGTTGGGAAGATCCCCTGGAGAAGGACATGGCAACCCACTCTAGTATTCTTGCCTGAAGAATCCCATGGTCAGAGGAGCCTGGCTGGCTACAGTCCATGGGGTTGCAAAGAGTCGGACATGACTGAGCGACTAAGCACAGCACACTGCACAGTAATATGAAAGTGACTTAAGTTTTTTTATTCAACCACCCTGAGTTCAGTATGACTCGTGTAGACCATGTAGTAATGTCTAAACTGCCCAGTATAATTGTAAGGTACCAAAACACAATGTTGAGACCAAAAGATTTATTTGTACTTGACACTGAAATATTATATTTATTTAAAATTTTCTGTCTGAGAAAGATAAAATTTTAATATGTCTAGGAGTAGAATCAGGGGGAAAGAGGGGAAGGTTTAAGTCATGTTTTGTAAAGAAAATGAAGAAGGTAGCCAGGAAAAGAGAGAGAGGTTATGATTTACTATCATTAAATATGTAGAGTGCCATGAGAGAGCAGTGGCATCAGTATGTGTTACTCAAGGAGATATTAATGAGACAGAAGATTCCAGTTTAAGGTAAAGAAGACTTTTGTCAGAGAGAGTTTTCCAGTAAGGAGACACTCTGCAAAATCTAAGGCCTCAGTAAATCACTAATTTTTGTCCATATTTTTGTAAATTGATTTTGTATTCTGCAAGCCTGCTAAATTCATTTATTAGTTGTAATAATTTTTCGTTGGATTCCTTAGGATTTTCTGTTTACAGAGGAATGTTATCTACAAATAGTTTTACTTCTTCCTTTGCAGTCTGGATATTTTTTTAAATTTCTTTATCTTGCCTCATTGCACTGTCTAAAACTTTCAGTATACTGTTGAATAGAAGTGGCTACAGTGGACATCCTTGTCTTAGTCTTGATTGCAGAGGAAAAGCATTAAGTCCTTTATCATTTACTGTGTTAGTTGTGAGTGTTTTGTAGATGCCTTTGATCAACTTGAGGAAGTTCCCTTCTATTCCTAAGTGGTTTTATCATAAATGTTGTGTGTGTGTGTTCAGTCGTGTCTGACTCTTTGTGACCCCTACGGACTGTAGCCCACCAGGCTGCTTTGTCTTTGGGATTCTCCTGTCAAGAATACTGGAGTTGGTTGCCATTTCCTCCTCCAGGGTATCTTCCTGACGTGATCAAACCCATCCCCTGTGTCTCTTGCTTTTCCTGCATTGACAGGCGGATTCTTTACCACTGAGCCACCAGGGAGGCTCATCGTGAATGTTGGATTTGTCAAATGCTTCTTCTGCATCTGTTGAGATAATCCTGTGGTTACTGTTCATTACTATAGTGATAGTGAAATGGTGTATCACACTGATTTTTGTGTGTTGAAGCAATTTTGCACTCCTGGGGGAAATCCTTGATGATATCTAATCCATTTTGTATGTCACTAGATTTGGTATGCTTTGTTGAGAATGTTTTGTCTGTTTACAGAAAAGATATTGGCCTATCATTTTCTTTTTTGTGTGATGCCCTTGTTTGGTTTTGGTATCAGGGAAATACTGGCTTCATAGAATAAATTGGTAAGTATCCCCCCGCTTCTGGTTTTTTAGAAGAGTTTGTGAAAAAGTAATGTTTGGTGGGATTCACCAGCAAAGCCATCTGAGCTTGCGCTTTTCTTTGTGAATGTTGTTTTATTTACTAATTCAATCTCTTTATTTGTTGTGGATTTTTTCAGATTTTCTAGCTCTTAAGTCTATTTTGGTATTTTTTTTCCCTAAGAATTTGTCCATTTCATCAAAGTTATCTAAACTGTTGGCTTACAATCGTCCATAATATTGCCTTATAATCCTTTATATTCCTGTAAGATTTGCAGTTGTTCCTGGTTTCAGTGATTTGAATCTCCTCTGTTTTCTTGATTTGGTTAATTTTGTTCTTTTCAAAAAACCAACTTTTGATTTTGCTGATTTTCTCTGTAACTTTTCCCATTTGTTTCTCCAGTTTCCACTCTATTCATTATCATTTCTTTCCTTCTGCTTGCTTTAGATTTAATTTGCCTCCCCACCCCCGCTTTTTTTTTTTCAGTGCTTGAGGTAGAAGTTTAGGTCATTGGAATGAGAGCCTTTTTATCTTTTAATATGGGCATTTACAACTATAAATTTCCCTTTAAATACTACTTTTGCAGCATTCCTGAAGTTTTGGTGTTGTGCATTCATTTTTATTCATCTTGAGTGTTTTCTATTATCGTTTGTGATGTCTTATTTGACTCATTGGTTATCTAAGAGTGTGGTGTTTTGGTTCTTGCATCACTGAGTCTTGTCTGACTCTTTGCGACCCCATGGACTGCAGCACACCAGGCTTACCTGTCCTTCTCTATCTCCCAGAGTTTGCTCAAATTCATGTCCATTGACTCACTGATGCTATCTAACCTTCTCATCCTGTGATGTGAATTTCCCACATTTCCTTCTGTTATTGATTTCTACTTTCATTCCATTGTGGTTGGAAAATACACTTTGTATTATTCAATCTTTTGAAATTTATTGAGGCTTGTTTTATAGCATAGCATATGGCCATCCTGGAAAATGTGCAGTGTGCGCTTGGAAAGAATGTGTGTTCTGTTGTTGCTGGGTGAAGTGTTCTCTGGATGTCTGTCAGGGCTAGTTGGTTTAAAGTATTGTTCAACTCTTCCATTTCCTTGTTGATCTTCTCCCTAGTTATTTTATCTATTGAAACTGCAGTTATTATTGATGAGTTTTCTACTTCTCACATCAATCTTTTAGTTTCATTTACTTTGTATGTAATTTATTTATTTTGAGATTTTTATTGCACATGATTGTCTGTTTATAATTGTCATAATTTCCTGATACATCGACACTTTTGTCATTATAAAATATTCCCTTTTATCTGTAGTATCATTTTATGTTTTAAAGTCTAATTTATCTGATATAGTGGCAACTCAGCTTGTTTATAGTACATGGTGTATATGTTGTCCTTCCACTTGCTTTTGACTTATATATTTTTGACTCTTAAGAGTGTCTCCTACAGAGCATTTTGTTGAATTTCTGCCATTTGATTGGGCTGTTTAATGTTATGATTGATATATCTGAATTCATCTTTGCCATTTGCCATTTTGTTTTTTATATGTCATATCATATCTGGTTTTCTGTCCCCTTTTTACTGTTTTTTAAAAATTCAGTGAATGTTTTCAAGTGTAACATTTTAATTTCTTTAATCATTTTCTCACTATATTTTTAATTGTTTTCTTAATAGTTGCTCTAGGGCTTACAGTGTACATCTTAATAGAATTTACTCCAGATTTATATTACCTAATTGCAGTGACATAGAAGTATTACTTCTACATATACTTTTCCCCCTTTCCTTTTCTGTTGTTGTATTTGTAATGCATACACCATCTAACCTATATAACAAACCCACAATACATTTTTATAATATTACTTTATATAATTTTGGGCTTCCCTTGTGGCTCATCTGGTAAAGAATCTATCTGCAGTGCAGGAGACCTGGGTTCGATCCCTGGGTTAGGAAAATCCCCTGGAGAAGGGAAAGGCTACCCACTCCAGTATTCTGGCCTGGAGAAGTCCATGGACTGTATAGTCCATGGGGTTGCAAAGAGTCAGACACGAGTGAGCAACTTTCACTTTCACTATATAATTTTATATCTTTTAGAGGTAAGAAATGAGAGAACTTAAATTTCATAGAGTTTTTTTTTGTGTGTGTGTGTGTGTGAAACTTTTTGCTTCTCTTCATTTCTTCCTGTGGATTGCAGTTATCAGCTGTTTCATTTAATTATTCCCAAACATCTTTGTTTCCACCTACCTGCTTCATTTGTGGCAATCGTTTCAAGTTGTTAAATTTCTGTTTGCATGTGCGCTAAGTCTCTTCAGTCATATCTGACTCTTTGCAACCTATGGACCATAGCCAGCAGACTCCTCTGTCTGTGGCATTCTCCAGGCAAGGACACTAGAGTAGGTTGCCATGCCCTTCTCCAGGGGATCTTCCCCACCCAGAGATCGAACCAGTGTCTCTCACATCTCCTGCATTGGCAGGTGGGTTCTTTACTACTAGTGCCACCTGGGAAGCCCACATTTCTGTATATTACTGGTCAATGGTATAATTACATACATGCTGGTTTATACAATTACTTTTAAATAAGTTGAGAATAAAGAAACATGCAATTATAATGTCTTTTATAGTTGTTATTGATGAAATTATCTTTACTTGTATACTTTACTTCTGTGGCAACTGTAAGTTCATTCCCTAAGTCTGTGAGTCTAAATATACCATCCCACTGTCCTCTGGCTTCTAGATGAACAACAGAACTCAGCAATTTATCTTACTGAGATTGCCATATAGGAGCTTATTTTTCTCTAGATGCCCTCAGATTTTTTCCTTTGTTTTTGACTCTCAGCATCTTTCTTGTGATATGTTTGGATGTGGCTCTCTTTGTGTCTACTCAACTTGGAATCCGTTGACTTCTTAGATGTGTAGATTAATGTAGTTTCACCAAACTTAGAAAATTTTCAGCCAGGATTTCTTCAAATATATTATCTGGTCCTTTTGGTACTTCCATCATGCATGGTTTGGTGTACTAATAGTGTCCCTCATTTCTCTGAGGCTCTATTCGTTTGTGTGTTTTCTTTTGCTACTTTTTCAGATTTTATCATCACTATTGGTATCTTTTCAAGTTTGCTGATTCTTCTGCCAGCTCCAATCTGCTGGTTGATCCCCTCTAGTGAATTTTTATTTTGGTTATTGTGCTTTTTAGCTCCAGAATTATCCTTTAGATCTGTTTATAAATATAATTTTTATCTCTTTAGTGATAGTCTCTTTTGATGAGACATTATTATCATACTTTTCTTACTTTTTTAAACATGGGTTTTCTTTAGTTCTTTGGACATATTTTTAATAGCTGCTTTGAATCTTTATCTGCACAGTCTTACATCTGAAACCTCTCAAAGGCAGTTTCTGCTGCCTTTTCGCCCATTATGTGAGTCATTCTTTCCAGTTTCTTTGCATGTGTCACAATTTTTTGTTGAAAACGGATCATTTTAGATAGTATATTTTATTTTAATTTTTATTTTTACTTTATTTTTATTTTTACTTTACAATACTGTATTGGTTTTGCCATACATTGACATGAATCTGCCACGGGTGTACATGAGTTCCCAATCCTGAACCCCCCTCCCACTTCCCACCCCATATCATCTCTCTGGATCATCCCTGTGCACCAACCCCAAGCATCCTGTATCCTGCATCGAACATAGTCTGGCGATTCATTTCTTACATGATAGTATACATGTTTCAGTGCCATTCTCCCAAATCATCCTACCCTCTCCCTCTCCCTCAGAGTCCAAAAGTCCGTTCTATACATCTGTATCTCTTTTGCTGTCTCACATACAGGGTTATCATTACCATCTTTCTAAATTCCATATATATGTGTTAGTATACTGTATTGGTGTTTTTCTTTCTGGCTTACTTCACTCTGTATAATAGGCTCCAGTTTCATCCATCTCAGAACTGACTCAAATGCATTCTTTTTAATGGCTGAGTAATACTCTATTGTGTATATGTACCACAGCTTTCTTATCCATTCATCTGCTGATGGACATCTAGGTTGCTTCCATGTCCTGGCTATTATAAACAGTGCTTCAATGAACATTGGGGTACACGTGTCTCTTTCAATTCTGGTTTCTTCAGTGTGTACGCCCAGCAGTGGGCTTGTTGGGTCATATGGCAGTTCTATTTGCAAATTTTTAAGGAATATCCACACTGTTCTCCATAGTGGCTGTACTAGTTTGCATTCCCACCAACAGTGTAAGAGGGTTCCCTTTTCTCCACACCCTCTCCAGCATTTATTGCTTGCAGAATTTTGGATCGCAGCCATTCTGACTGGTGTGAAGTGGTACCTCATTGTGGTTTTGATTTGCATTTCTCTGATAATGAGTGATGTTGAGCATCTTTTCATGTGTTTGTTAGCCATCCATATGTTTTCTTTGGAGAAATGTCTATTAGTTCTTTGGCCCATTTTTTGATTGGGTCGTTTATTTTTCTGGAATTGAGCTGCATAAGTTGCTTGTATATTTTTGAGATTAGTTGTTTGTCAGTTGCTTCATTTGCTATTATTTTCTCCCATTCTGAAGGCTGTCTTTTCACTTTGCTTATAGTTTCCTTTGTTGTGCAGAAGCTTTTACCTCTGATCCAGTTTCTGTAGCACAGAGCTGTGTGAGATGAGGAGTGCTGTTGTCTTGCCTGCCCCCTGCTGCCCTTGACATGTACCCTGGGAGAAAGCTTATCCCTAACAGAGAGCTGGGGGAAATAAAATCCTCTGTTCTTAGCTGTACCCATGATGAGTGGAACTATCATCTTGCTGAGGTGAGGAAAAGAGAGGACAGGCCATAGACAAGTCATGGTTCAAATGTCATAGATGCTTACTCTTCTAACCTAGATTTTATAGATTTTCTTGAATAAATGTTTCTCTAATTGTTGTATAACCTTAGGAAAATTTTAAGAGAATTTAAATGGTTGATGTATTCTATAATTTTTTAAAAGCTTGAAATGAAACATTTTGTTTCAATATAACTGTTGACATGTAGCTCTAAGAAATAAGACAGGGATCTCATGTACCCAGTATCCCCAAATGGTAACATCTTATAGGATTATGGTATAATATTGCAACTAGGATATTGACATCACTACATCAAGATACAGAACATTTTTATCATCACAAGGACTTTTATAATGACAATTACTCCCCTTGCACCACCAGCTTCACCTTATCCCCTAGCAACCACTAATCTAGTCTTCCTTTCCATAATTTTTGTCTTTTTTTGTCTATTATATAAGTAGAATCATATTAGTACATATGTCCGTAACTTCTAGCATTTTGAAGATTGGCAATAGTGAATATGCTTTAATTGCTTCTGATCTTAGAGGGAAAGCATTCAAACTTCCATGATTAACTGTATTGTTGGCTACAGATTTTTTGGTATGTGTTCTTTATCAAGTTGAGGAAATTCCCCTCTATTCCTGTTTTCCCCTATGTTTCATTCACTCTTTAGTCCACAGGTCTCTTCAAATTGCCATTCCAAAAGTGCTCCCTCTATTAAGGTAGATAACTTTCAGAGGAATCTCAAGCTCTCACTCAATCTTTGAGCCTGGTTAGCTCGATTTATTGGAGAAGGCAATGGTACCCCACTCCAGTACTCTTGCCTGGAAAATCCCATGGACAGAGGAGCCTGGTAGGCTGCAGTCCATGGGGTCACTAAGAGTCAGACACAACTGAGTGACTTGACTTTCACGTTTCACTTTCATGCATTGGAGAAGGAAATGGTAACCCACTCCAGTGTTCTTGCCTGGAGAATCCCAGGGATGGGGGATTCTGGTGGGCTGCTGTCTATGGGATTGCACAGAGTCAGACATGACTGAAGCAACTTAGCAGCAGCAGCAGGAGCAGCTCGATTCATGTCTATTCTCTTTCTCGTCTTCTTTCATGTTCGTCTACTAGACGATTGGTCTCCTGCCAAGATGATGACTCTCTGACCTACATCTTTTATTTAGTTCTCTTCCCAGGACTCTGTTTCCCCTGATGAACTCCCCCTTCTGAAGTTTTGTATTGCATCTCTTTGAACACCTGTTCTAAGGTCAAGGATGTGTAATCTAAAACTTTTACCACTCTAAACAATCTTTTCCCTCACATATGTATTTTAAAATAACATTTCCATTTTTACTCTTTTAAATGGAGATTATTCATTCTCCAATGACCAGCTCATGTCAAGACTGGTCAGCTTTGTCCAATAATCCATTTTCCTTCTAATCTCTTCCTTTCGGTCATGTACTTGATATGGTTAGAGAGAAGGAAATTGAAGATGCCACCTAGAGATGTGAAGAGTCTGCTACAAGGTACCATCATTTTGTGAAGATCCTGAAGTTCTGGAAATCTGGTCCTTTTAATAATGTGTTGAACTGAATAAGGTCTGGCAAATGAGAAGATGTATGACGTATGCTCACATAGAGACTTGTAAACAAACGTTTATGGCTGTGCTCAGTCGCTCAGTTGTGTCTGACTCTTTGTGATCCCATGCAGTATACTCTGCCAGGCTCCTCTGTTCATGGGATTTCCCAGGAAAGAATATTGGAGTGAGTTGCCATTTCCTTCTCCAGGAATCTTCTCAACTCTTGTCTCTTGCATCTCTTGCAGATACTTTACCCCTGCACCACCTCGGAAGCCCCTGGTCAGTGAGACATCAATAAAATTCGTAGGAGACTGATACACAAATAAGTAATATAATGGTCATTTCCCCCTACAATATCTTGAGAAAGTTTTGTAGTTATAAACAAGGTAACCCCAGTTTACAATTGGAGAAAGAGACACTGTGTTAAAAACCTGTCTAAGATCCTTCAGAAAGTGAAAGGCAGCATCATTATAGTAATAAAATGCTCCTCCTGCTCATCAAGGTGAGATGTCTTCCCCACAGAGTTCTCTAGACATTTCTGGAACACAAAGCTTTATTTCCAAAATTAGATGTTACTGGGCATAAGTATGTGCTGTCAAAAAAAGATATGCCCATTTTTTCCCAGTCTGTGTTCAATTGCCTGAAGTTACTGTTACTAAGAGTACAAACTGCCCAGTATTCTTGAAGATATTCTGTCAAATATATAAACCAGATTCTGTGTTAATTTATACAACATTTTCATGAATACTCTCCAGATGTTTAATGTCACAGAAAGAACTTATTCTGTTGTTTAGCATTCATCAAAACCACATCCTCTGTGTTTGCATATGACAGGGCACCCCAGGATATAAATGCTAAAAAGAGAATGGACACATATGGCAATCTTTAGGGAAAATAAACTTTGCCACATTGTAATATAAGATGAAGTTAAGGAGTGTGATGTGACTTCAGAATACATATATCAAAAGTGAAGTGAAGTAAAATGTTTGGTACTTTTTACAGAGCCAAAAAAAGAGAGAAATCTCCAATGTGTATCTCTTTATCTATTTTGTAATTAATATTGATTACACGAGAGCAAGAGAAATACCCAATGCCAAAGGATCATGGACAGCATACATTTTGAGTATTTGGAGCCAGTTTTTAAATATTTTGAATGTGTATTTTTTTATTAGAATGTGTCAAGTTAGATATATATACATATCCTTTTGATTATATTGCTTAGATCCTCTTTCTCCTTATTCTTGTCCTCTTGATCTATCTGGTTGCTAAAAGTGGTATATTACAATTTCCTATTATTAGGGTGTTTCTAGGGCTTCCCTTCTAGCTCAGTTGGTAAAGAATCTGCCTGCAGTGCAGGAGACCTGGGTTCAATCCCTGAGTTGGGAAGATCCCCTGGAGAAGGAAATAGCAACCCACTCCAGTATCCTTGCCTGGAAAATGTCATGGACAGAGAAGCCTGGTGGGCTGTAGTCCATGGGGTCGCTAAGAGTTGGGCACGACTGAGCAGCTAACAAACAAAGGGTGTTTCTACCTATGTCTCCTTTCATCTCCTATAGTTTTGCTTCATAAAAGTAGCTGTGTTATTTGATGTATAATATTCATGTGCTATATCTTCATTGTGGATCATGGTTTTTAGCACTTCTTTGTCATCTTTTCCTGATTTCAGACTTGAATTCTATTTTACATTATCAGGATTTGCTCCACTTATTCTCTTTTTATGCCCAGTTTCCAGGTATACTCTTGCGTACATGTGTGTGTGCAAAGTCACTTCAGTCATGTGCAACTCTTTGCAACCCTATGAACTGTAACCCCACCAGGCTCCTCTGTCCATGGGATTTTCCACACAAGAATACTGTAGTGGATTCCCATGCCCTTTTCCAGGGTATCTTCTTGACCCAGGGATCGAACCCACGTGTCTTCTGTCTCCTGCACTGGCAGGCAGGTTCTTTAGCACTGGCACCACCTGGGAAGTCTGTATAGTTTTGCACATCCTTTTTTAAAAATTAATTATCTTAATTTTTTAAAGATGATCACCATAAGTCAACACAGTAATTCTCTCTTCACTGCCACACATACTTTTAATTTTGGCTTTTCTGAGTCACTTTGTTTGAATTGTATTTCTTACATATAGAATGTAGTTTGGGTTTTGTATTCAAGTCAATTGGAATTTGTTTTTCTTTAGATGTTATATCCATTCACATTTTAAGTTGAAAAAAGATAACAGTAAAATTGCCTTTATTAGTATACAGTTTTAAACATGTATGCAAATTCATGTTGTTATCACCATAATCTGAATATATAACAACTCCCTCACACTGCCTCCATGGAGTCAATTCCTTCTTCCTACCTACCTCCTGGTAAACACTGATCTTTTCTTCATTGCTTTAGTTTTGCATTTTCTGGGATGACATAGAAATGTCATAGAAATGAAGTCGTCACACAGTGTGTAACCTCTTGAGATTGGCCTCCTTCTCATTACATTGGTCAATGTAATTCTTTTGAGGTCCATCTGTCTTTTGCATGCTGTATGTGTCAATAATTTGTTCTTTATCATTGCTAAGCATTATTCCATCAATCAGATGTCATCCAGTTATCCTGTAGTGTTCATTTGTTGGAAGCAAATGGGTTGTTTATAGAATTTGGAAATTATGGATAGAGTGGATATACACATTTGTGTACAGGTTTTTGTGTGTACATGTATTTTCATTTCTCTGGGAGAAATGCCTGTGAGTGAGATTGTAGGGTCATATGGTATATGTATGTTTAACTTTATAGGAAACTTGCAAACTAGTTTATTTTTGTTGTTTTATTTTTAATTGAGAATAACTGCTCTACAATGTTGTATTGGTTTCCACTGTACAGCCATGTGAATCAGTCATGAGTATACATATATCCCGGCCCTCTTGGACTTCTCTCCTACCCACCCCCAATCCAAACTGTTTGATACAGTGACTATACCATTTTTAAATTCCCATCAGCAAAAATTTCTAGTTGTTTTTCTTTTTTGTCAGCACTTAGTATTGTCAAGTTTTTTATTTCCCCATCTTCAGTGATATCTTTTTGTAGTTTTAATTTATATTTCACTAATAATGTTGAGCATCTTTCATGTGCTTATTTGTCATCTGAGTATCCTTTTTGGTAAAGTGGATATCCAAGTCTTTTCTCATCTAAACAATTAAGTTGTTTGTTTCCTTATTGTCCATTAATGTTTATAGTTTTTACATTTCTTTTTTTTAATTAGCTAATTAGTTTTTGGCTTCCCTGGGTCTTTGTTGCTGCTCGCCAGCTTCCTCTAGCTGTGGTGACAGGGATTTCTCTCTAGTTGTGGTGTGTGTGCTTCTCATTGCAGTGGTTTCTCTTGTCGTGGAGTATGGGCTCTAAGTGCATGGGCCCAGTTGCCCCATGGCATGTGGAATCTTCCTACACCAAGGATCGAATCTTTCTGCCTGCACTGGCAAGCAGATTCTTATCCACCGTACTACCAGGGAAGTTCTGAGAGTTCTTTATATAGTCTGGATACAAATCTTTTATTGTATATAACGTTTGCAAATGTTTCACTCATGGTCTGGACCTTATCCCTTCTTTTTCTTAAGTGTCTAACACTTAAGTGGAGGTTTTAAAGTTTAATGAATTAAAATTTACCATTTTTTTTCCTTATGACATTTAGTGTCATATTTAAGAACTCTTTGACTTAGTCCAAGTTAAAAAGATTTTCTGCTATGTTTTCTTAAAAATATTTATAGTTGAATGTTTTACATCTAGATCTATGATTGATTTTGAACTAATTTTGTATGAAGTTGGAAGAGTTTTGCCTATAGACATCCAATTGTCCTAACACCATTTGTTGAGAAAGCAGTTGTTTCTCTCCTTTCCACTTTTGTCAAAAATCAATTGGAGGGGACTTCCTTGGTGGTTCAGTGGTTAAGAATCTGTGCTTCCAATGCAGTAGCTACAGGTTCAGTCTCTAGTCAGGGAACTAAGATTCCACTTGCCATGTGGTGTGGCCAAAAGAAGTCAACTGGGCATATTTTGAGTCTATTTCTGATTCTCTGTTCCGATCTATTGATCGGCATATGTCTCTCTCTTCACTATCACAGCACTGTCTTGGTTATGATAGCTTTATGTCTGGGTGTGGATGTGTGTGTGTGCTCAGTTGCATCTGACTCTTTGACCTCATGGACCATAGCCTGCCAGGCTCCTCTGTCCATAGAATTTTCCAGGCAAGAATACTGGACCATGTTGCCATTTCTTACTCCAGGAGATCTTCCTGACCCAGGGATTAAACCCACATCTCTTATATCTCCTGCATTGGCAGGCAGGCTCTTTAACACTAGCACCACCTCTGACAGCTTTATGCTCACATGTATGCTAAGTTGTGTCTGGCTCTTTGCATCCCTATGGACTGAAGCCCACCAGACCCCTCTGTCCATGGGGTTCTCCAGGCAAGAACACTGAAGTGGGGTGCCATGCCCTTCTCCAGTGATAGCTTTATAATAAGTGTTAAAACAAGGTAGTGTGGGTCCTTTAACTTTATTCTTTTTTTTTAAACTTGTTTTAATTTTTTAAATTTCTTTATAAAAGAAATATAAATATAAATTTATATAAATTTTAGAATCAGTTCTCTTTTTGGAATTGCATTAGATTTATAGATCCCTTTCATAGTAAAATAAGTGGAACAAACTTTAAAACTGTAAAACCTAATGACATAATGGGGATGTATGAACCAAGCAGTCAGTCCAAGAAGTGGAACTTTAAAGCTTGTATCTATCTGGCTTACTTCACTCTGTATAATCGGCTCTAGTTCCATCCATCTCCTTAGAACTGATTCAAATGTATTCTTTTTAATGGCTGAGTAATACTCCATTGTGTATATGTACCACAGCTTTCTTATCCATTCGTCTGCTGATGGACATCTAGGTTGTTTCTATGTCCTGGCTATTATAAACAGTGCTGCATGAACACTGGGGGTACATGTGTCTCTTTCTATTCTGGTTTCCTCGGTGTGTATGCCCAGCAGT
>SJYQ01001724.1:342215-355810 GCA_006410935.1 Redunca redunca | reverse complement strand
GTACTCCTTTTCCTATTTGGAACCAGTCTGTTGTTCCATGTCACACTCCTACCTAGTGTACACCCTTATGGAAATAAGGGCATGGGACTGACAGAAATTTGCAGTGACTTCTATTTATAGAAGGGGTACCATGTATGCTCATATTCAGTTGGCCAAATTAAATCACATGACCAAATCCTAGGCAATGGGACAGGGAAATATACTTCCGCTACAGGGCAGGATGGCCAGATGTATGAAAATGAGTGAGGACTCACAATCTTCTCTCAAGGGAGGGAGAAGATCTTTGGGAACAATAAGATTTTATGTCCACCTATCTTCAATTCACCAGAAATTGCCAGAGTAGTACTTTCTAAAGGGGTGGAATACATTTAAATTACCACTGCCTCTGTGTAGAAATATTAGAAAATCTACATTCTCAGTCACATGTCAAATTTTTTTTGATCTGATGGGGTAGAGAGTAGTATTCAACTGTTTGAATTTATATTTATCTAACATAATTGCACTCATCTCACACGATAGGAAAGTAATGCTCAAAATTCTTCAAGCCAGACTTCAACACTATGTGAACCGTGAAATTCCAGATGTTCAAGTTGGTATTAGAAAAGGCAGAGGAACCAGAGATCAAATAGCCAACATCCATCGGATCATCAAAAAAGCAAGAGAGTTCCAGAAAAGTATCTTTCTGCTTCACTGACTACAATAAAACCTTCGACGGTGTGGATCACAACAAACTGGAAAATTCTTCAAGAGATGGGAATACCAGACCACCTTACCTGCCTCCTGAGAAATCTGTATGTAAGTCAAGAAGCAACAGTTAGAAACAGACAAGGAACAACAGACTGGTTTCAAATCGGGAAAGGAATACGTCAAGGCTGTATATTGTACCCTGCTTATTTAACTTATATGCAGAGTACATCATGAGAAATGCTGGGCTGGAGGAAGCACAAGGTGGAATCAAGATTTCCGGGAGAAATATCAATAACCTCAGATATGCAGATGACACCACCCTTATGGCAGAAAGTGAAGAACTAAAAAGCCTCTTGATGAAAGTGAAAGAAGAGCTTGAAAAAGCCGTGTTAAAATCCAGCATTCCAAAAACTAAGATCATGGCATCCGGTCCCATCACTTCATAGCACATAGATGGGGAAACAGTGGAAATAGTGACAGACTTTATTTACTTGGGCTCCAAAATCACTGCAGATGCTGACTGCAGCCATGGAATTTAAAGACATTTGCTCCTTGGAAGAAAAGAATGACCAACCCAGAGAGCACATTGAAAAGCAGAGACAGTACTTTGTCGACAAAGTTCCATCTAGTCAAAGCTAAGGTTTTTCCAGTAGTCACATATGGATATGAGAACTGGACCATAAAGAAACCTGAGTGCTAAAGAATCAATGCTTTTGAACTGTGGTGTTGAGAAGACTCTTGAGAGTCCCTTGGACTGCAAGGAGATCCAACCAGTCAATCCTAAAGGAAATCAGTCTTGAATATTCATTGGAAGGACTGATGCTGAAGCTGAAACTCCAATACTTTGGCCACCTGATGGGAAGAACCAACTCAATGGAAAAGACCCTGATGCTGGGAAAGATTGAAGGCAGGAGGAGAAGGGGATGACAGAGAATGAGATGGTTGGATGACATCACTGACTCGATGGACATGAGTTAGAGTAAGCTCTGGGAGTGCTGCAGTCTATGGAGTCACAAAGAGTCTCACAGGACTGAGACTGAACTGAACTGTTGAGAGGGCCTTGTAGAGTAAGACTTACAATTAAAACTTAATCAAATAAAACTTAATCCAGTTATCTGCTGATGAGTGGGGTTGAGCTTCCTCCCTGGTAGTTTGTCTGAGGCAACCCAGCTGTTCGATCTAAGGGTTGTATGGTCAGGTTAATGGTGACCTCCAGCAGGGTTTATGCCAAAGGGGACCTTCCCAGAAAGCTCTGCCAGTCCTTCCATTCCTGTGGTGAGTTCCTGCCGACCCACGCTTCCACAGGAGGCCCTCCCACACTAGCGGGTGGTTTGGTTCAGTCTCCCGTGGAGTCATTGCTCCTTTCCTCTGAGTCTTGGTGTGAACAAGGTTTTGTTTGTACCCTCCAAGACTCGAGTCTGTGTTTCCCCCAGTCCTGTGGAAGTTTAGTAACCAGGTCCCTTTGCCCTTCAAGGTCAGCTTCCCTGGGGTTTCCCAGTCCCTTTGTCGGGTCCCCAGGCTGGGAAGCCTGGTGTGTGGTTCCAAACCTTCACCACAGTGGGAGAAGTTCTTTGGTGGTATTCTCCAGTTTGTGGGTCACCCTTCCAGCGGCTATGGGATTTGATTTTGTCATGATTGCCCACTCCCACCATCCTGCTGTGGCTTATTCTTTGTCTTTGGACACGAGGCATCTTCTTTTAGTAGGTCCAGCACCCTCCTGTTGACGGCTGGCCAGCAGTTAGTCGTGATTTTGGTGCTGTAGCAGAGATGCGTGCCTGTCCTTCTACTCTGCCATTTTGAACCAGAAGAAAAAAAACTGTTTAGCATTTAATTGTGAGGAAATAACGCAGTCCTGGAATGCAGTAAATCAGTAAATCACTTTTAATGCACAAAACCTGTTCAGTTTACCAAACCAAGCAAAAAGATTTCATTCACAGTGTTTCATAGTTAAGTCTGCCTGAATTTTTGATGTACTTTGCATTTTCTATCTTTTGGGTCTCATAATAAACACATGACTGTAACCTCAATATTGTAAATTGCAAAATGGTGGGAAGAAAAATTTCACTGCTTGCTCTCCTAATATATCAATTATGAGATTAAATGGGCTATTGTTTGTGAATATGCCTTGAATGGTAGAAAGTGCTAAATTAGCTATATTCTTTAATGTTAAACATACAAAATAATTCCAAAAGGGCTCTAGTGATCAAGCAGCAGGTTCTGAAGGTCTGCACTCCAGTTCTGCTGCATATGTAAGCTCTATGACCTTGGGAAAATCTCAAACTTTGTATGAACATTATGGTTGTAACTATACATGTGAGCTGTTAGTAGTATCTTTCTCACTTTGTGGCTAAAATATTAATATATAAAAATTTAGCACTAGGTCAGGTTCATAAGTTAGGTTAAAAATCATTTTTGCTTAAACTTTTTTATTGTGGTAAGATATGCAATACATGAAATTTACCACCTTACCCATTTAAAAAAATTCAGTTTAGGGATATTCAGTAGTACTTCAGCCATTGCCACCATCCATCTTCAGAACTCTTTTCATTTTGGAAATCTGAAACACTGTGCCATTAAACAATAATTTCCCATTTAATGGTCATCCATGTGTGGCACGTGTCAGAATTTCCTTCTATTTTTAAGGCTAATAATATTCCATTGTATATACCATACGTTGCTTATCCATTCAGCTGTCAGTGGACCTTTGGGTTCCTTTCAAGTTTTAGCTATTGTGAATAAAATTTGGATGGATGTACAAGATGGGTGGATGTACAAGAAAGATGGATGTACAAGAATTTCTTTGAGACTCTGGTCTCTGTTCTTTTGGATGTATACCCAGAAGTGGAATTATTGATAATATGGTTGTTCTGTGTGTGTGTGTGTGTGTGTGTGTGAGTGTGTGTGTGTTTTTTGAGGACCCACCATACTGCTTCATGCTGTTTTCCAAAGTGGTTGCTGCATTTTACAATCCCATGAACAGATCCAGTTTCTCCATATCTTCATTGACAGTGGTTATTTTTAATGTTTTCGATAGTAGCCACACTAATGGATGTAAGGTGCTATCTCACTGTGGTTTTGATTTACATTTTCCTAATGATTAATAATTTTGGCATTTTCATGTGCTCATTGGTCACTCATATATCTTCTTTGGAAAAATGTCTATTCAAGTTCTTTGCCCACTTTTTAATTAGGTTGTTTGTTTTTGCTGTTATTGTTGGGTTTATTCTGGATATTAGCCCTTTATATGCAAGTGTATATTTTCTGTTGCATAGTCTGCATCAATGTTCATAAGGGTGTTGGTCTGTGGTTTCCTTTCCTTCTAGTGTCTTTGGCTTTGGTGTTAGAGGAATGAGAAATTTGAAGTTAGAAAGTGTTCTCTCACCTTCAAATTATTTTTTTAAAGTTTGAGAAAAATCGGTGTTAGTTTTTCTTTAGATGTTCAATGGAATTCACAAGTGAAGCCATTAAGTTCAGGAATTTTGTTGGAATGCTTTTGATTTCTGATTCCACCTCCTAACTAGTTATCAGTTTAATCATGTTTTCTATATCTCTGTGACTCAATCTTGATTGGTTTTGTGTTTCTCAGGTTTGTCCATTTCATCTAAATTATCCAATTTGATGGCACAAAGTTATTCATCGTACTCTTTATAATCCTTTTTGTTGTCTATATTTATTATTGATGGTAATGCCGCCACTTCCATTTTTTATTTTAGTTATTCAGTTCTACTTTCTCTTTCCTTAGGCCAACTAAAGGTTTTCAGTTTTGTTCATATTTTCAAAGAATCAACTTTTGGTTTTATTGATTTTTCTTTATTATTTTTCTGTTGTTTCATTTATCTCTACTCTAATCCTTATTATTTTCTTCCTTCTGCTAGTTTTATTTTTAGTTGGTTCTTTTCTAGTTCTTTAAGTTGCAAAGTTAGCTTGTTCATTTGAGATATCTCTTCTTTTCCAATGTGCTTGTAACAATAAATTGCCTGGTTAGCATTGTTTCTGTTATGTTTCCAGATGGTGCTAGTGGTAAATAAACCACCTAGCAATGCAAGAAATACAGGTTAGGTCCTGGGATGGGATCCCCTGGAGGAGTGCATGGCAACCCACTCCAGTATTCTTGCTTGAAGAATCCCATGGACAGGGGAAACTGGCAGGCCACAGTCCATAGGGTCTCAAAGAGTCAGATGAGACAGCACTCACATAATTTTCAGTGTATTCATCTATAAGTATTTTCTAACTTCCCTTGTGATTCCTTCATTGATGCATTTGTTTAAGAGTGTGGTATCTAATTTCTACAAATTTGTGCATTTTCTGGTTTTAGTTCTATTTTGTTTTCTAGCTTCATCGTTAGATGAAAATAAAAATACTTTGTCATAAAAAATACTCTATATGATATCTATCTTATTAAACCCATTAAGACTTAATTTGTGGCCTAACATATATTCCTTGCTGGAAAATGTCCACTGTTCAGTTGAGAAGAATGGTGTTCTGTGGTTGTTACAGTGTTCTGTGTATGTCTGTTAGATTCAATTGGTTTATTGTGAGGAGAAGGGGACGACCGAGGATGAGATGGCTGGATGGCATCACTGACTCAATGGACATAAGTCTGAGTGAACTCTGGGAGTTGGTGATGGACAGGGAGGCCTGGCGTGCTGCGATTCACGGGGTCGCAAAGAGTCGGACAGGACTGAGGACTGAACTGGACTGAACTGAACTGATTATGTTATGAGTTCTCTGTTTCCTTGCTTCTGCCTGATTGCTCTATCCACTATTGAGAGTAGAGCATTGGTGTCACCAATTATTATTGCAGAAATGTCTATTTCTCTCTTCAGTTTTGTCCATTTGTATTTCATGTATGTTTGTCATCTGTTATTAGGTGTGTAAATGCTTCTAATTATTATATCTTCCTGCTGTGTTGACACTGTTACTTATATGTGATGTCTTTCTTTGCCTCATACCTTTTTTGATTTAAAGCCATTTTGTCTATTAGCTTCTGTGGCTCTCTTGTTTACTATCTGCATGAAATATTATTTTCCATTCTTCCAACCTATTTTTGTCTTTGAACTAAAGTGAGTCTTTTATAAACAGCATATAATTAACATAACAGTATATCATATTTTCTATCTATTATTCCAATCTCTATCTTTTAATTAGAGAATTTAATTCTCTTACACTTAAATACTGATAAGGACTTACTTCTGTTATTTGCTGTTTATATTCTGTGTGCTTTATGATGCTTTTTTTGTACCTCATTTCCTGAGTTATTGTCTTCTTTTGTATTTAGTCAATAACTTTTAGTAAAATATTTTAATTCCACTTTTATTGCCTTTTGTGATATTCTATAACTATTTTCTTTGTGGTTACCATGGGGATTGCATTTAATATTCTAAAGTTACAATATTCTAATTTGAATTTATACCAGCTTAACCTCAAAAACACACAAGCATTTTTTTGCAGCTCCTTCCCATGTTTTTCAGTTATTGATGTCACAAAAGTATAGCTTTATACATTATGTGATCTAAAACATGTCAGTAATTGATTTTCATAATGCATTATTCTCTTAAATCATGTAGAAAACAAAATTAGAGCTACAAACAAATTTTAAAATAATATTAGCTTTTATAATGAGTCATTTGTTTACCTTTATTGACATCTTTATTTCTTNAAGTTACTAGCTAGTGTTCTTTCATTTCAACTTTCAGGACTACTTGTAGCATTTTCTGCAGGGCAGGAAGAGTAGTAATAAGCTCTATCTTTTGTTTATCTGGAAATATCTTAATCTTTGTCTGGTTTTGCCAGATATAGGATTCTTGGTTGGTGGGTTTTTTTTTTTGTTTTTTGTTTTTTTATTTTCCTCTCTTTACACTTTGAATGTATTAGCTCACTGCCTTTTGAACTCCAAAGTTTCTGGTGACAAATCTGTCCAAAACCTTATTAAGAATCACTTGAATGTGATGGGTTAATTCTCTCTTGCTGCTTCCAATACTCTCCTTCTTTTTGAATTTGGACAGTTTGATTTTAATGTGTGTCAATTTGGGTTTCTTAGTTCATCTTACTTGGAGTTCATTGAGCTTACTGTACACTTTTGTTCATGTCTTTCATCAGATTTGGAAAGTTCCTGGTCATTATTTCTTTAAATAACTTCTCTGCCCCCTTCTCTCTTCTGGGATTCCCACAATTCATATGATGGTCTGTTGCCACAGGTCCCTTAGTCTCTATTCACATTTGTTTTTATAATTGTTTTTCTTCCTGTTTCTCAGACTTGATAATTTAAATTATCCTGTCTTCAAGTTAATGGGTTATTTTGCCACTCAAATCTGCCTTTGAATTTCCTTAGTGTATTTTACTTTTCAATTATAGTTTTAAAAAATTTCTTTACAGGTTTTCTATGCCTTTACTGATATTTCCATTTATTTCCATTTTCTTGACTTTCTCTAAGTCTTCCTTTAGTTCTCTGAGCATCTTTCTAAAATTTTATCTAGTAGGTCTGCCATCTAGTCTTTTTTCAGGGTTATTTTTGTTTTGTTGGTTTATTTTCCCCCAATGAATGGTCTATACTTTCATGTTTTTTTTTGATATGTCTTGCGACATTTTGTTGAAAATAGAACATTTAAATTTAATTATGTAGAAATTCTGGCAATCAGATTCTCTTTTTCAAAAAGGATTTGCTTTTTGTTGTTTCTCTCTTGGTTTGGACTGTTATAGGCTGTCTCTGTGCCAACAATCAACTTGGATGTAAGTGTAAAGTCTTCTCAGATCTTTTGTGAGTCTGCTTCTTTTCCAAACCATGCACAGTGACTTTCTAAATTCAAATACAATTGCTTTTGAATGCCTTGGTCATTAATGTCTGGCTCCCAAAAGGGGAAAAAGAGAAAAGCAAAGGAGGGAAAAAGATCTTGCCCTTTAAGTCTCCTGGAAGTTTCTTTAGGCTGAGAGTGAGGGGATTGCAACAGTGGGTGTGTTGCGGGGATGTTTTTCATAGTAACTGCCTGTCTCCATATCTGTATCGTCATGATCAGAAGCAGCTCACAGTGAACAAACATATGTCCCCCACATTTTCAGGACAGGTCCTTATTGCTCACCCTGGATTCCTCAAGCTATGTGCAAGCTGCTCCAGGGACAAATCATGACTGTCTTCCTTGGGAATGGGGAGGGGCTATGGGTATGCTGTTGAGTTAAATCTGAAATTGATAGTATGTGTGATAGTCACTCAGTCATATCCAACTCTATATGACCCCATGGACTTTAGCCCACCAGGCTCCTCTGTCCATGAAATTCTCCAGGTAAGAATACTGGAGTAGGTTACCATTCTCTTCTCCAGGAGATCTTCCCAACCCATGGATCAAACTCAGATCTCCTGCATTTTAGTTAGACTCTTTACCATCTGAACCACCAGGGAAGCCTCCAAATTGACTGAAATTGATACGATTTACTGTCCAAGCCATCCCCTGGAAGTTGCAAAGCCTCAGTAGATGCCAGAGATCTAAAATGGTGATATCAGACAGGTTCTGCCAGTACAATTGTTTTCTAGGTGGGAAAACAAAGATTCTTGATGATTCTTACTACAGCATTTTCCTAGATATCTTTCTCCAATAAATTTTTAAAATGTTAACTGTCATTGCTCCTTTTATCATGACCTGTTGGATCATGGATAAATGCTTTTGTGAACTAGTTTCACAGTATACAAACATGTTATATGTAAACAGAGATTGGGTATGTACCTCTTTGGAAACCTAGAGTCCCAGGGATAGTAGAGAGACTGTTTACTTTAAAATCTAAAAAAAAAAAAAAAAAAAAAATTCAATTTTTAAAAGTTGAAGTGAAGTGAAGTGAAAGTGAAAGTCATTCAGTCATGTCTGACTCTTTGCAAGGGTATAGTCCATGGAATTCTCCAGGCCAGAATACTGGAGTGGGTAGCCTCTCCCTTGTCCAGGGGATCTTCCCAATCCAGGGATCGCACCAAGCTCTCCCGAATTGCAGGCAGATTCTTTACCAGCTGAGCCACCAGGGAAGCCCAAGAATACTGGAGTGGGTAGCCTATCCCTTCTCCAGCAGATCTTCCCGTCCCAGGAATCGAACTGGGGTCTCCTGCATTGCAGGCAGATTCTTTACCAGCTTTCTTTACCAGGGACTCACTTTTAATAACCCTGTATGCAAGACAGCAAAAGAGACACAGATGTATAGAACAGTCTTTTGGACTCTGTGGGAGAGGGTGAGGGTGGGATGATTTGGGAGAATGGCATTGAAACACGTATAATATCATATATGAAACGAATCACCAGTCCAGGTTCAAAGCATGATACTGGATGCTTGGGGCTGGTGCACTGGGATGACCCAGAGGGATGATACGGGGAGGGAGGAGGAAGGGGGGTTCAGGATGGGGAACATGTGTACACCTGTGGCGAAATCATGTTGATGTATGGCAAAACCAATACAATATTGTAAAGTAATTAACCTCTGATTAAAATAAATAAATTTATATTAAAGAAACCAAGAAAAAAAGTTACTTTCAATTTACAGTTATTACAAAATGTTAGCTATACTCCCTGTGTTGTACAATACATTCTTGAGCCATCTTACAACTAACAGCTTGTACTTTTCCATTCGCCCACCTCTATATTGCTCCTCTCACCTGCCTATTGGTAACCACTAATTTGTTCTCTATATCTGTGAGTCTGCTTCTTCTTTGTTATATATTTTAGATTCCACATATAAGTGATATATAGTTTTTGTCTTTTTCTGTCTGACTTATTTCAATTACCATAATGCCTTCTGCTGCTGCTGCTGCATAAGTTGCTTTAGTCGTGCCCGACTCTGTGCGACCCCATAGACAGCAGCCCACCAGGCTCTTCTGTCCATAGGATTCTCCAGGCAAGAATACTGGAGTGGGTTGCCATATCCTTCTCCAGTGCATGTATGAATGACGAGTCGCTTCAGTCGTGTCTGACTCTGTGCGACCCTATGGACAGCAGCCTACCAGGCCACTCTGTCCATGGGATTCTCTAGGCAAGAATACTGGAGTGTGTTGCCGTTTCCTTTTCCTAATGCCTCCTGAGACTCTCTATATTACTGCAAATGGCAAAATTTTTTTTTCATTTTGATGCTGAATAGTTCATTAATTATAAATAAACCATATCTTCTTTATCCATTCATCTGTTGATTGACACTTAGGTTGCTTCCGTGTCTTGGTAATTGTAAATAATGCTGCTACTAATATTGGGGTGCAGGTATCTTTTTGAATTAGTGTTTTTGGTGTATATATATATATACACACACACACATATATGTATATATATATACATATATATGTGTACACACATANATATATATGTGTGTATATATATATATATATACACATATATATGTACACATATATATGTACATATATATATTCAGGAGTGGAATTGTTGGTCCATATGGTAGTTCTTAGTTTTTTGAGAAACCTCCATACTGTTTTCAACAGTGGCTCTACTAATTTATGTTCCCAACCATAGTGTTCAGGAGGACAGATCTTAGGTTAAGAATGCTTATCATAAATAATAATAATAATAATAGAGAGTAGAAGGCAACTTTGTGATCTGATTTGTATGTTTATGGTATAGATTGTGGTGATGATTTTAGTCTTATCTCCAAGCTCGTCAAGTTGTATATATTAAATATGTACAGTTTTTTCCATGTCAGTTATATACCTCAATAAAGTGGCTTTAAAAGTTAAATACCAAGGTTTTATTTTCTTTCTTAAACAGCCTAAAATAAAGACATAAAGAACACTGATAAGGGCACTAAAGAAGAACGATGCAAATCACACTGAAATACTGAAGTGAGTTGGTGCCCTTTGATGGTGTGACCCACAGTCAGCAGAGGATGCTGTTGCTCCTCTTTCAGAGACAGTTTCCCAGGGCTATGACCCTCTANGGTGATGATTTTAGTCTTATCTCCAAGCTCGTCAAGTTGTATATATTAAATATGTACAGTTTTTTCCATGTCAGTTATATACCTCAATAAAGTGGCTTTAAAAGTTAAATACCAAGGTTTTATTTTCTTTCTTAAACAGCCTAAAATAAAGACATAAGAAACACTGATAAGGGCACTAAAGAAGAACGATGCAAATCACACTGAAATACCGAGGTGAATTGGTGCCCCTTTGATGTTGTAACCCACAGTCAGCAGAGGATGCTGTTGCTCCTCTTTCAGAGACAGTTTCCCAGGGCTATGACCCTCTACTAAGGGCACGAAGGGAAAATGAAAGTGAGTTGCAGAGATGGGGATTGCCTGGTGGAAATGATTCACCCAGTTTGACTTCCTGCTGGGTAAAGCAGCAAAGACTGAAAAGGCCATGAAAATGCAAGGGAAATTATAAGCAGATGGAGGCTTTGCTGCCAAAAACTGTTCTGAGAGTAATGCTCAAAGGTGATTTCAAAGATGGGGAGACTGTATAATTGAGGCGTGTATATACTGCTATTTCCTTCAATATATGATTAGTCAGCCTAAGAGTTGATCATTCCTGGACTTCTGGAAGCTTGATCTTAATTAACAAAGTTGCTCTGATGTAATATATGGGTTCAGACAATTTTGATTTATTTCATTGTTTTTTGACTTTTTGGCAAGGTCAAATGTTTGCAATACGCTTTGCAGCATTTTCCCTATTTCCCAGATTGTAGATTTCTTTCATTTATTCATTGAAATATATTTTGGGGTATGATGGCAAAAACTAATAGAAGTCACCAACACAGACATTGGAATAGGGCTGAAAGACCTTCAAAGTTGCACAGTCATATGGTCATAAAAAGTATAGGAGCAGGTAACTACTGGTTGGGACCGAATACCAGTTTAACTCTTCTTCGGTTTGCAGTGTGAATCCTGACAAATTGTTTTGTCTTGCTGATACTCAATCTCTTTATTTGTAAATTAATTGCCATAGTAGCTTGGATAAAGTAACCCTTCAATATGTGTTAGTGTTATTTATAAATTGTTTCCATTGTCCTTTTTTATTTTCACAATAGTTATGAGATGGGTAAACAAAATATTCTTGTCCCCACTTTAGAAGTGGAAAAAATGGGGGCTTGGAGAGTTTGAGCATGCAGATATCCCCATGACTGGGCTTCCCAGGTGGCACTAGTGGTAAAGAACCCACTTGCTAATGCAGGTAGACATAAGAGATGCAAGTTAGATCCTTGGGTCAGGAAGATCCCCTGGAGGAGGGAATAGCAACCTACTCTAGTGTTCTTGCCTGGAGAATCCTATGGACAGAATAGCCTGGTGGGTTAAGGTTCATAGGGTTGCAAAGAGTTGGACATGACTAAAGTGACTTTGCATGCACTCATGCATCCCCATGAATATTAAGGAGGATTCTGGTTCTGCTTTGTCTGAAGTCAAGGGTCACACCCTTTTTTGTAATCGACATCGGTTCTTCTGGTGTAGTTGTTAGTGGGCATGAGGCTTACCCATGGATCCCGGTGAAGTACAGCTTCCAGTTCAGTAGGACTGCAGTTGGCCTGAAGTCTTGCATTTCACACCTGCTCTGAGGTGGCCAGTGGGCCAGTAGCATCTCCTGGGAGCTGATTAGAAATAAGAATCTTGACTCCAGATCCACTGAATCTGAATTTTAACCAGAGTCCTGA
The DNA here is from genome assembly GCA_006410935.1 of Redunca redunca. Taxonomy (NCBI): domain Eukaryota; kingdom Metazoa; phylum Chordata; class Mammalia; order Artiodactyla; family Bovidae; genus Redunca; species Redunca redunca. The sequence goes on along the minus strand of SJYQ01001724.1, from coordinate 343,508 downwards.
AAGATTAATTTGTTAACGTTTAAGAAGTATTCATTTAGAGCAGGAGATAGCAATTTTTTTCTGTAAATGATCATATAGTAAATATTGGCTTTGTGATCTTTGGTGATTCTCTTGTATACCTTAAAAGTCTCAAAAGCTTAGGTTTTATCCACACTTTCTTCTTCCACGAGTGCAGAGTGATGTCTGACGAATTTATATCTTACTAGGGTCCCATAGGTTTCCCTGGTGGCTCAGATGGTAAAGAATCTGCTTGCAATGCAAAAGTGGGTTCAGTCCCTGGGTCAGGAAGATCCCCTGGAGGAGAGAATGGCAACTCACTCCAGTATTCTTACCTGGAGAAATCTATGGACAGAGGAACCTGGTGGGCTATAGTCCATGGGGTTGCGAAGAGTTGAACAGGACTGAGTGACTAACACTTTCACTTTCAGGGACCCATGAGTAACTATTTTTCTCTGGACAAGTTCTGTAAAGGTCAGGGTTCTCAATTGTTGCCTGACAACGAGATACCTTCTAGTAAAAAAACACCTGTATCTGTGGTAACTGAAATTCCAGTTAAGTGAAATGTTTGACACCATGTATGTTTTAACCACCATTTTGTGATGCTTTTTTTGTCAGTTCTTTAAGTACACCACAAATATCCTAAAACAAAGATTTTAAATGTCAGTGTTCATAAGAACAATGTGCAACTCTTGATTGAATGCATATGGCATCTTCCATAAGAGATGATTGGAAGTTCTGGTAAGACCTAAGAACCTTCCTTTGAAGTCAGCTGCTCAGGTGATTTGAATCAGGGAGTCCTCCAGAGACCTTGGTCTGAGCCAAATGAGCTGAACTTGGATTTGGCACCTCTGGTAGAAAAGCTTTTTCACTGAAGTCTCAAGAAGAATTGATAAGTGGGATTTCAAATGATGTTATTTTGAATTCATTATATCTCATTTTACATTGATTACATGTCAAAATTATATTTTTAGATATATAGGCTTATTAAAAATTTTTAATTATGTTCTTTTACTCTGGTGACTGAATCAGTTTTCCCCATGTTTACAAAATGGCTGGATGTGTCCTCTAGAGGCCATGATAGAATTGTACCAAGGCCAAGTTACTGTTACAGCAACAGTTCTCTAACCTTCTGTTTCAGGGCCTCTTTAAGCTATTAAAAATTGGTGGAGTCTCCAAAGAGCTTTTGTTCAGCTGAGTTACATCTACATTGATATATGTATATGTAATCATATATATATATATGAAATAAAACTGAGAACTTCAAAAATATTTATTAGTTTATTATAAATTAAC
>SJYQ01001724.1:331227-342144 GCA_006410935.1 Redunca redunca | reverse complement strand
TTTTTATAAAAATTAACTATATTCTCCAAAACAAAGCACACTTATCAAGAAAAATGGCATGTGTTTTTGTTTCATAAATGTCTTTAATGTCTGCCTTAAGAGAAGACACATGGATTCTCACATCAGCTTGTGCATTTAATCGTTCGTAATGTCCCACATCATGGGTAACTCCACAGTAAACCTGTGGGACAATGAGAGTGACAATGGCGATGAATATCTTACTATTATTAGGAAGATAGTTTCGTGGATTCTGAAAACCTCATGGAGGCTCCCATGTTCCCTAGACAACACTTTGAGAACTGCTGCTTTGAATAAAGATAAAGCCAGGATTTCAGAGGCTGGAGAGTAAAAGTGCAAATTCTTTATCTCAGCATTCTCAGACCTTCAAATTCTGATTCCAACCATCCTTTCAAATATTTATCTCTCATTTCCCTACTACCTGAAATGTTTAGTTATACCATTTGCTATTAGTCTTCTTATTTATTTTTCTCCTCTTGAATCTCTGTTCTTGGGTGCTTCTGCCATTGCTTATTTTGATTCCTCTTTTCAGATCATCCCCAGTTATACTCTTTACTGTATTCTTATTGTATCAAAGATAAGATTTTCACATACAAACTTTCTCTATTCAGAATAAATTGCCTTTTCCTAAATATCTTCTTGCTTTGTTCCCACTGGNTGGGCTAAATGATGTCATTGATTTTTATCATAGCCCCTTCCGCATAAATTTGATTTCCCCTAGCTAAACTGAAAGTTCATTGAAGATGCCTTTGTATATCAAACTCAGTACAGGTATTTTCTTTCTGAATGTGATTACTAGTGCTATTTAATGGATGAATAAAGGAAACAGTGATTTTTTATATTAAGATGCTGCTATATAAATTGAAAAATGAGTACAACAAGGCTGTATTATGTCACCCTGCTTATTTAGCTTATATGCAGAATATGTCATGTAAAATTCTGGGCTGGATGAATCATAAATTGAAATCAAGATTGTCAGGAGCAATATCAGCAGCCTAAGATAAGCAGATGATGCCAATCTAATGGCAGAAAGTGAAGAGGAACTGAAGAGTCTCTTGATGAGGGTTAAAGGGGAAAGTGAAAAAGCTGACTTGAAATTCAACATTCAAAAAAATAAGATCATGGCCTCGGTCCCATCTCTTCATGGCAAATAGAAGGGGAAAGAGTGGAAGCAGTGACAGATTTATTTCCTCAGGCTCCAAAATCACTGTGGATGGTGACTGCAGCCACGAAATTAAAAGATGCTTTCTTCTTGGAAGTAAAGCTATGACAAACCTATACAGAGTATTGAAAAGCAGAGATATCACTTTGCTGAGAAAAGTCCATCTACTCAAAGCTATGGTTTTTCTAGTAGTCTTGTATAGATGTGAGAGCTGGACCATAAAGAAGGCTGAGTGACAGTGAATCAGTGCTTTCTAATTGTGGTGCTGGAGAAGACTCTTGAATCCCTTGGATCTCAAGATCAAACCAGTCAATCCTATGGGAAATCAACCTTGAATATTCATTGGAAAAACTGATGTTGAAGCTGAAGCTCCAAAACTTTGGCCACCTGATGTGAAGAGCTGGCTCACTGGAAAGACCCTGGGAAAGACTGAAGGCGAAAGGAGAAGGGGGCGACAGAGGATGAGATGGTTAGATAGCCTCACTGACTCAGCTGGACATGAATTTGAACAAATTGCAAGAGATAGTGGAGGACAGAGGAGCCTGGTGTGCTGCAGTCCATGAGGTTGAAAAGAGTTGAACACGACAGCAACTGAACAAAGCAATATAAAAACCATTTTAAATAAGGTTTCTAAAAAATAGTCAAATCTTTTAAATAAGTTCTTTATAATGTTAGAATTTCAGGGACATCCCTGGTGGTCCAGTGGTTAAGACTGCACCTTCCAATGCAGGGTGTGAGACTGGTTCCTGTTCAGAGAGCTAAGATCCCACATGCCTCTTGGCCAAATAACCAAAATATAAAACAGGAGCAATATTGTAACAAATTCAATAAAGACTTTAAAAAATGGCCTATATATAAAAAAAAACATTAAAACTGTTAGATTTCAAAACATAGATTGAANAAAAACATTAAAACTGTTAGATTTCAAAACATAGATTGAATAATAATATATAAATGAATTTATAATACTTACAGAGAATCAAAGCTTATAATTTAGTATGTAAAGTGTTGCTTAATTCACAGGATCATATTCATCATATGGCAAAAGGTGATGAGCTAAAAAGTGGAGCTAACTTCATCTGTAGTTTAGCAGAAATTTGGAAACTTTTTAAATATAGGAATGATAAGTAATTTTAGATATTTCATAACCTACAAAGTGTCATTTGGAAGTACATTTATGTAGACAAACCATATATTTCATGGTGGTTTTCTTTTTTTCAGACCATATAACCAATGTGTTTGCAGCCAATTTCATGTGTTTATGTATATCTCTCCATGTGTCTGAGGAGGAAATAGAGTCTCTTTATCTGTTTTGTAGTATCATCCATTAGGCTGTCAGTATGAAAATTACCAGTTCTAAACATACTTGAGACAAAGGAATAGTCCCTTAGTAGCTAGCAGAAAGCAAGAATGAAGTTCCTATCTTCCCTAATATTACTGTTCCTTTCTATTATATCTCATTCCCTGGTGGCTCAGATGGTAAAGAATCTGCCTGCAATGCAGGAGACCTGGATTTGATCCCTGGGTTATGAAGATCCCCTGGAGAAAGGAATAGCAACCCACTTCAGTATTCTGGCCTGAAAAATCCCAAGAACAGAGGAGCCTGTTGGGTGACAGTCTCTGGAACTGCAGAGTTGGACATGACTGAGCAATTAACACTGTTGCTCCTATAAGATTTCTCTGCATCATTTATAAAGCTTCTCATTGACATTCTTTTGTTCCAATTGTAAACTTTCAAACTAAAATTTATTGCAAGCAGAATATTTTAAACTAAAACATTTGAATCTTTGAGTTCTTTTCTCATGGTTAAACTGCAAGAAAAACCGGAATCTCCACTTAACTGCTCATTCAATCCAACTTTAAACTTCCTTCAAAATGTCCACACTGTAATCTTCTCTTAGAGTGCAGAAAACTCTGACTTTCAGCAAACCACGATTTAATGCTTTGTTTCAAATCTCTGGCAAGTTAGTACACATTTCTGAGACTGTTTCCTCATTAGTTCAAAACAAATCTTACCTTGCAAAATTTTGATGGCTTATTCAAATGATAACAGTTATGATTTGATGGGAATTTTTGAATACATTATTTTATTTAATCCATGAAACAAACCTATGTGATAACTACTGTGATTTTTCCCCCACTTCTTACAGGAATGATAATTTTTAAGCAATTTTGTTCTTCTTAATTGAGATATAATTTATATAAAATAAAATCCACACATTTTAAATGTTCAGTCAAATGGAATTTGATAACTTTTTACATCCAGTAACCAACTCTCCAATCAAGGTAAGCAATATATAAGAACCTTGATTTTAATTAATTTGCTTAAGATTACATAGTTAATTTTTGAGCTGGGATTTGAACTTAGGCAGTCTGGTTTTTCAGAGTCCTCACTCTTGACCTTGATGTTCATCCTCAGCTACTTTTCAATTTAATAGTGGAATGTAGAGACAGGAGTGCTTAAAATTATTCATATCACAACTTATATGTTATTTTATTTACATGATTTATATGTATTAAATACAGGCTGCATCAATGTATTTATGTGTATTAAATACATCACCAATTGGCTATAATTTATCCTTTTCAAAAACCAGATTTGATGAATTAAATAGTTTTATTTTTCTTATGTAAATACAACCCAAATAGCTTTTATCAGATTATCCAGTGATGGGAGAGAGATCTCCTGCTATAATCTCTTTCAACTGTATTATTAATGTTTCAAGCTTGAGACTTTTGTGCTTGTTTTCTTCAACTCCAAGTCCACATAAGCCGATGATGGGCAATGATATGTACTTTTTGGAAACTCATGACTCATATAGTTTTATAGAACATGACACTTGATCCTTCACAGGTGACAGAGAAAGAAATTTAGCTGTTGCAGAAATAAATGTTTCTCTGCATCATTTATAAAGCTTCTCATTGACATTCTTTTGTTCCAAATAGGGTTTAAAAGATCATTTTACCAAGTTTCATCATTTATTTATTTATACTTTAAAACTAAGGGTCTTTACTTTGAACAATTTTATTTAGGGTGGGACTGTTTCTGGGAAGTATTTGTTAAATGTAAAGTATGCAACTACATGAGTAATAAGCATGACCTCGTAACCTGAGAAACTGAAGATAACGACATAATGACACTTTGGATTTGAGTTATGTTATCCTTCTGAGGTGCTGAAAGCACTTTGTGGATAAATACTGAATTTTTAAACTTTAAGATTGAATGTAAACTAAAACAAACATATTCCTTTGCAAAATATTTTGTACTTGCTCCAAATCATCTCTTTCTGAAAGTAGTCATCTCTCTCTGAAAGTGGTCAGGCTAAAACAGACGAGGCAAGGAAGAGCCTTTGTCATAGTGGATTACAGTAAACTGTGGAAAATTCTGAAAGAGATGGGAATACCAGACCACCTGACCTGCCACTTGAGAAACCTGTATGCAGGTCAGGAAGCAACAGTTAGAACTGGACATGGAACAACAGACTGGTTCCAAACAGGAAAGGAAGTCCATCAAGGCTGTATATTGTCACCCTGCTTATTTAACTTATATGCAGAGTACATCATGAGAAATGCTGGACTAGATGAAGCACAAGCTGGAATCAAGATTGCCAAGAGAAACAGGTGAAGGTGAAGTCACTCAGTCATGTCCGACTCTTTGAGACCCCATGGACTGTAATCTACCAGGCTTCTCTGTCCATGGGATTCTCCAGGTAAAAATACTGGAGTGGGTTACCATTTCCTTCTCCAGGGGTCTTCCCAACCCAGGGATTGAACCCGGTTGTCTCGCATTGGAGGCAGATGCTTTAACCTCTGAGCCACCAGGGATGGAGAAACATCAATAACCTCAGATATGCAGATGACACCACCTTTATGGCAGAAAGTGAAGAGGAACTAAAAGCCTTCTTGATGAAAGTGAAAGAGGAGAGTGAAAAAGTTGCCTTAAACTTCAACATTTAGAAAACGAAGATCATGGCATCTGGTCCCATCACTTCATGGGAAATAGATGGGGAAACAGTGGAAACAGTGTCAGACTTTATTTTTGGGGGCTCCAAAATCATTGCAGATGGTGACTGCAGCCATGAAATTAAAAGATGCTTACTTTTTGGAAGAAAAGTTATGACCAACCTAGGTAGTATATTAAAAAGCAGAGACATTACTTTGCCAACAAAGGTTCATCTAGTCAGTTCAGTTCAGTTCAGTTGCTCAGTCATGTCCAACTCTTTGTGACCCCATGAATTGCAGCACACCAGGCCTCCCTGTCCATCACCAACTCCTGGAGTTCACTCAGACTCACGTTCAACGAGTCAGTGATGCCATCCAGCCATCTCATCCTCTGTTTTCCGCTTCTCCTCCTGCCCCCAATCCCTCCCAGCATCAGAGTCTTTTCCAATGAGTCAACTCTTTGCATGAGGTGGCCAAAGTACTGGAGTTTCAGCTTTAGCATCATTCCTTTCAAAGAAATCCCAGGGCTGATCTTCTTCAGAATGGGCTATGGTTTTTCCAGTGGTCATGTATGGATGTGAGAGTTGGACTGTGAAGAAAACTGAGCGCTGAAGAATTGATGCTTTTGAACTGTGGTGTTGGAGAAGACTCTTGAGAGTCCCTTGGACTGCAAGGACATCCAACAGTCCATCCTAAAAGTGACCAATCCTGGGTGGTCTTTGGAAGGAATGATGCTAAAGCTGAAACTCCAGTACTTTGGCTGCCTCAGGCGAAGAGTTGACTCATTGGAAAAGACTCTGATGCTGGGAGGGATTGGGGGTAGGAGGAGAAGGAGATGACAGAGGATGAGATAGCTAGATGGCATCACCAACTCTGTGGAGATGAGTTTGGGTAAGCTCCGGAGTTGGTGATGGACAGGGANTCAGTAAGCACCAAAGGACAAGTTAAAACTATATAACAGGGGTTATATAGTTATATAGGGTTATATAGGAAGATGGGGTTTTCCTGGTGGCTCAGCTGGTAAAAAAAAAAAATCTGCCTGCAATGCAGGAGACCTGGGTTTGATCCCTGTGTCAGGAAGATTACCTGGAGAAGGGAATGGCTACCCACTCTAGATTTCTTACCTGGAAATTCCATAGACAGAGGCTACTGCATGGTGTCTCAAAGACTGAGCGACTAACACACACACACACACAAACACACACACACACAACAGGAAGATGTAGAGGCAAGCAAACTCATGAGATCTTACTGGAGCATAAGTGAAATTTTCATAAAAGAAGAAGCACTTAAATAGTGACTTGTATAACAGGTAAGATTTCGAAAGCAAACATTTAGAGAGAAAATGACTAAATATAACTTGGAAAATGGCACGGTGTAACAGTGATTTTGGGGATACATTAATGGAGCACTAAAGAGTTTGGTTTGAGTGAACCATAAGCAATAGAAATCATAAAACAAGAAATATCTTGGGATAAAAATTTGACATTCAATTACAGCAAAAACCCAAGGAAAAATTCTAGTTGAAAACTAGTATCATGAGAACCGTGCTTAACAGTGGTGAAGGGAGGAGAATTGGGCAGAGGAATGGGTGAAAATGAAATTCAGGTGCAACAAATACTTTGCTAACTTGGCAGGGAGCTCTGAGGCAGGTATTGCCCTCAGAGTTGTCCTAGGTTGTGTTGAAATGGCTGGGCATTTACAACTGGCTCAATCTCCAAATGTGTGCAGCACTGGAAGAAGCAGGGAAATGTGGAGGTGAATGTTTCCCTGCAACTGAGGCAGACCCTGAGGGAGCTGCTGGGGAAAGTCATTCTTCTGGTAATGCTTCCGGTCGCAGGGTGACAGGCCTCGTTCTCGCGGATATGGGAAATACATCTACCTGTCTATCAGTAAATGGACTAAATAGTTAAAAAAAAAAAAAGATTAAGATTGTCAGATGGATGAAGGGCCAAAAGATTATTACAGGCAGCTTACAAGAGATCCCTTAAATATAAGTACACAGAAAGTTTAAAAAGAAATACAGTCACTAGGGAGAATAATATGGAGAGTTCTTAATAAAACTAGGAATGAATTGACCATATGACCTAGTAATCTCACTATTGGACATATACTCTGAGAAAACCATGATTCTAAAAGACACATGTACCCCAGTGTTCATTGCAGCACTATTTACTATAGCCAGGACAAGGAAGCAACCTTGATGTCCACTGACAGATAAATGGATAAAGAAGAAGTGGTGCATATATACAATGGAATATTACCTGGCCATAAAAAGAGACTAATTTGAGTCATTTGTAGTGATGTGGATGATCTAGAGCTTGTCATACAGAGTGAAGTTAGTCAGAAAGAGAAAAACAAATACAATATATTAATGCATATGTATGGAATCTAGAAAAATATGCTGATGGGCATATTTGCAGGAAAGTAATGGAGATGCAAAGGAGAAAAGGAAAGATAAACCCATTTGAATGCACAGTTCCAAAGAATAGCAAGAAGAGATAAGAAAGCCTTCCTCAGTGATCAATGCAAAGAAATAGGGGAAAACAACAGAATGGGAAAGACTAGAGATCTCTTCAAGAAAACTAGAGATATCAAGGGAATATTCCATGCAAAGATGGGCTCAATAAAGGACAGAAATGGTAGGGACCTAACAGAAGCAGAAGATATTAAGAAGAGGTGGCAAGAATACACAGAAGAATGTACAAAATAGATCTTCATGACCCAGATAATTACAATGGTGTGATCACTCACCTAGAGCCAGACATCCTGGAATGTGAAGTCAAGTGGGCCTTAGAAAGCATCACTACGAACAAAGCTAGTGGAGGTGATGGAATTCCAGTTGAGCTGTTTCAAATCCTGAAAGATGACGCTGTGAAAGTGCTGCACTCAATATGCCAGCAAATTTGGAAAACTCAGCAGTGGCTACAGGACTGGAAAATAACAATTTTCATTCCAATTCCAAAGAAAGGCAATGCCAAAGAATGCTCAAACTACTGCACAATTGCACTCATCTCACACGCTAGTAAAGTAATGCTTAAAATTCTCCAAACCAGTGCTCGCTTTGGCAGCACATATACTAAAATTGGAATGATACAGAAAAGATTAGTATGGCCCCTGCACAAGGATGACATGCAAATTTGTGAAGGGTTCCATATTTTTAAAACCTTGAATAGCCAAAGCAATCTTGAAAAAGAAGAATGGAACAGGAGGAATCAACCTGCCTGAGTTCAGGCTCTCCTACAAAGCCACAATCGTCAAGACAGTATGGTACTGGCACAAAGACAGAAATATAGATAAATGGAACAAAATAGAAAGCCCAGAGATAAACCCACACACCTATGGACACCTTATCTTTGACAAAGGAAGCAAGAATATACAATGGCGAAAAGACAATCTCTTTAAAAAGTGGTGCTGGGAAAACTGGTCAACCACTTGTAAAAGAATGAAACTAGAACACTTTCTAACACCACACACAAAAATAAACTCAACATGGATTAAAGATCTAAATGTAAGACCAGAAACTATAAAACTCCTAGAGGAGAACATATGCAAAACACTCTCCAACATAAATCACAGCAGGAACCTCTATGACCCATCTCCCAGAATATTGGAAATAAAAGCAAAAATAAACAAATGGGACCTAATTAAACTTAAAAGCTTCTGCACAACAAAGGAAACTATAAGCAAGGTGAAAAGACAGCCTTCGGAATGGGAGAAAATAGCAAATGAAGCAACTTACAAAGAATTAAATTCAAAAATATACAAGCAACTGCTGCAGCCCAATTCCAGAAAAATAAACGACCCAATCAATAAATGGGCCCAAGAACTAAACAGTCATTTCTCCAAAGAAGACACACAGATGGCTAACAAACACATGAAAATATGCTCAACATTACTCATTATCAGGGAAATGCAAATCAAAACCACAATGTGGTACCATTTCACACCAGTCAGAACGGCTGCTATCAAAAGTCTACAAACAATAAATGCTGGAGAGGGTGTGGAGAAAAGGGAACCTTCTTACATTATTGGAGGGAATGCAAACTAGTACAGCCACTATGGAGAACAGTGTGGAGATTCCGTAAAAAACTAGAAATAGAACTGGTATATGACCCAGCAATCCCACTGCTGGGCATATACACCAAGGAAACCAGAAATGAAAGAGACACATGTACCCCAATGTTCATCACAGCACTGTTTATAATAGCCAGGACATGGAAGCAACCTAGATGTCCATCAGCAGATGAATGGATAAGAAAGCAGTGATACATATACACAATGGAGTATTAGCCATAAAAAAGAATACATTTGAATCAGTTCTAATGAGGTGGATGAAACTGGAGCCGATTATACAAAGTGAAGTAAGCTAGAAAGAAAAACAACAATACAGTATCAGTTCAGTTCATTTCAGTCGTTCAGTCGTGTCCAACTCTTTGCAACCCCATGAATCGCAGCACGCCAGGCCTCCCTGTCCACCACCAACTCCTGGAGTTCACTCAGACTTGTGTTCATCGAGTCAGTGATGCCATCCAGCATTGTCATCCTTGGGCATCCCCTTCTCCTCTTGCCCCCAATCCCTCCCAGCATCAGAGTCTTTTCCAATGAATCAACTCTTCGCATGAGGTGGCCAAAGTACTGGAGTTTCAGCTATAGCATCATACCTTCCAAAGAAAGCCCAGGGTTGATCTCCTTCAGAATGGACTGGTTGGATCTCCTTGCAGTCCAAGAGACTCTCAAGAGTCTTCTCCAATGCCACAGTTCAAAAGCATCAATTCTTCAGCGCTCAGCCTTCTTCACAGTCCAACTCTCACATCCATACATGACTACTGGAAAAACAATAGGCTTGACTAGATGGACCTTAGTCAGCAAAGTAATGTCCCTGCTTTTGAATATGCTATCTAGGTTGGTCATAACTTTCCTTCCAAGGAGTAAACGTCTTTTAATTTCATGGCTGCAGTCACCATCTGCAGTGATTTTGAAGCTCCAAAATATAAAGTCTGGCACTGTATCCACTGTTTCCCCGTTTATTTCCCATGGAGTGATAGGACCGGATGCCATGATATTCGTTTTCTGAATATTGAGCTTTAGGCCAACTTTTTCACTCTTCTCTGTCACTTTCATCAAGAGGCTTTTAGTTCCTCTTCACTTTCTGCCATAAGGGTGGTGTCATCTGCATATCTGAGGTTATTGATATTTCTCCTGGCAATCTTGATTCCAGCTTGTGCTTCTTCCAGCCCAGCGTTTCTCATGATGTACTCTGCATATAAGTTAAATAAGCAGGGTGACAATATACAGCCTTGACGTACTCCTTTTCCTATTTGGAACCAGTCTGTTGTTCCATGTCCAGTTCTAACTGTTGCTTCCTGGCCTGCATACAGATTTCTCAAGAGGCAGGTCAGGTGGTCTGTTATTCCCATCTCTTTCAGAATGTTCCACAGTTTATTGTGATCCACACAGTCAAAGGCTTTGGCATAGTCAATAAAGCAGAAATAGATGTTTTTCTGGAACTCTCTTGCTTTTTCAATGATCCATCGGATGTTGGCAATTTGATCTCTGGCTCCTCTGCCTTTTCTAAAACCAGCTTAAACATCAGGAAGTTCACAGTTCACGTATTGCTGAAACCTGGCTTGGAGAATTTTGAGCATTAGTTTACTAACATGTGAGATGAGTGCAATTGTGCAGTAGTTTGAGCATTCTTTGGCATTGCCTTTCTTTGGAATTGGAATGAAAACTGACCTTTTCCAATCCTGTGGCCGTTACTGAGTTTTCCAAATTTGCTGGCATATTGAGTG
>SJYQ01001724.1:292841-329070 GCA_006410935.1 Redunca redunca | reverse complement strand
TGGGTATGGCTTAGTTTCATTGAGTTAGACAAGGCTGTGGTCCTAGTGTGATTAGACTGACTAGATTTCTGTGAGTATGGTTTCAGTGTGTCTGCTAAATGACACCCTCTTGCAACATCTATCATCTTACTTGGGTTTCTCTTACCTTGGGCGTGGGCTATCTCTTCACGGCTGTGACAGCAAAGCACAGCCTCTGCTCCTTACCTTGGATGAGGGGTATCTCCTCCCATTGCCCTTCCTGACCTTCAATGTGGGATGGCTCCTGTAGGCCCTCCTGTGCCCGCACAGCCACCACTCCTTGGATGTGGGGTTGCCCCTCCCGGCCGTGGACCCTAGCCTTGGGCGTGGGGTTGCTCCTTCCTGTTGCAGCCCTTGGCCTCGGGTGCCGCCCCTTGCCTCGGACATGGGGTGGCTCCTCCTGGCCATCGCCCCTGGCCTCAGACGTGGGGTATCTCCTCCCGGCCATCACCCCCTTAATTAAGTGTTTAATCAAGTTCTATATGTATGTTATTTTTGTTTTGCATATTTATCTTCTTTATATTTGATGTATACGAGTTATGACTTTAAGTTAGTATATGATGTCATTACCCTATTTTGTAATTTTCTTAAATTATACCTTCTCTGTTATTAATATTATCATTCTGCTTTTCACTTTTTGCCTATTCCATTCTGTGCATCTATTTATTATTATCTAGTTTTTAGTACATTTTACCTAAAAAAATTTTCTGATTTTTTTAACCTAATCTCAAAAATCATTTAAGAAGGGAATTAATCTTGATCACTTTTAATTTTGTAAATAATGTTAATGCATTTTTAATAATATTAATACATTAATACATTTTATTTTATTTCTGCTCTCTTCATATTCCTGTATATGTATGTGACTTTGCTACCTAAAAAAATTTCCACTTGCTAACTTAGAAGTGAATTCTGCTATCTCCTCTACTAGTAGTTAGAATTTATCCTTTGTTACGATGAGGTAATGGTGTTACTGACAGATGCCAACAGAAGAGGATGCAAAATGTTTTCAACGACAAAAGCTATGGGATGTGAATGATATCACTCACTCGCAGGAGTGCAGATTCTACCAGGCCTGAAGGGTTTTCTCCCTTGATCTCCTTCGCATCTGGCTGTTCTGAAGGCTGGCCTGCTCATCAGAAGCAAGTGGCTGATATAAACAATTCCAACACATTCCAGAATGTTTACTGAGATATTGGGCAAAACAAAGATCAATTTCCTAAAGCTCAGAGTACTCCTCAGTGAACTCAGGCTTCAGTTTGTCTGAAGACTGCTCTTATTTCCCATTCCAGGACCCCAACTGCCATCTGTGTCAACTCAGCAGGACTGCTTTTTCTTTCTCTTTCTTTCTTTTCATGTTTCTTTCTTTATTTCTTTGGTTTCTTGTTTCCTTAATATTTTTCACTTCCCAACCAGAGTTATAGGGAAGAGGATGTATCAGTTAAACATATCAAAATATTTGATCCTTGTTATTAACAGAATGGCTTGTTCTCTGAATCTTTTCAAATTTTAGCAGACATTGAACATTGATCTTTGACTCCCATCAGTAGGTACCACTTTTGTTTAGCATGCTTTATATTTTTTGTCTTTGTCAAGCATCTTCGTAGACATGTAGCCTGTCCCAAGCTCAACATATTCCAATTAGCTCTCTTTTCCCAGAAGGTCATAAGTCATGCTGCTACTTCCAATTCAGATAAGTGTCTTTTTTACTTTGCTGTAATATAATAGCTTATTAATACATTCCTCCCTCTTTTCACTAGATTTAGTATACTATCCTAAATCAGACATATCAAGCAATGTGTTCAAATTAATATTTTTCCTCATTTTGAACAGTTCATTTCCCTTTTCAATGACCTTGGAGTTGAATGTAGTCAATGCTGTCTTTATTAAGTGTGCTAATTTTGTATGAAAAGTAAAAAAGGAAACCCCAGCCCTCTCCAAGGACACTCCAAACAGCAAGCAAGCACAGAATGCATGATGGCTCAGAGAGCATCCAGTTAAATAGGCAAGGGATAGGAAATAGACATTAGAGACAAATAAAAATCTTCAGATTTTGCCTAAAAGTCTCTCCATCTGGCTATTCATGTTCACGATTATTAAAGTCATTTTTAAACTTTTATCTCAAACAGTTTTAGTACTGTGCTCTAGTTTCTTAAAGACTTTTGGACAATTATACATATAATTCTTAAGGATACTGTAGTTATCAGTATGTCTCAGTCAAGTCAAAATCAATTAAGAAGGAATGCTAGAAACTACAATCCAATTGACATCAAGAAATGTCAGCAATGTTTACAACTTTTCCCAGAGTTCAAAGTAGGTCAATTTCTTTAGGTCACAATATTTTTATGTTCTTGTGTTCCACCACAGGCAGCTCATAAAAGATGCTAGCATATTTAGATTATGTACAGCTGTGGACCATACCACCCACAGAGTGCAAGGCTCTGACCAGGTGTGAGAAATTCCTTTTTGCTGTTCCCAGATGATTCGTAAAGGGTTGGGCCCTGAACGCCCACCACCCTTCCTGACCAGCCTGTTCTGCAGATTCTGGCTACATGCCTGCAGTGGAGGTCAATTTCCCAGAAATACCCTTCCTTTTTTGATGCTTGTAATCAAATACATATTTCTCCACTGTTCTATAGAAATAAGACACTGACCCACTGCCCACCACATGAAGTCATTTTTGTTCCCAGCTTAGTGTCTCCTTGCCAAGATAAGAGCTTTAGCACATTTTTACTTGCCCACACTTGTTAGTTGACAGAGCAAAACTGTAAGAATATTTTAATTCTGCCATCTCACCAGCCCTACATCACTAATTCCAAGACTTTACTAAAACAGCTAATGTTTTTAATTACAACTTACTATTAGGTTTCACTTTGTAAGTACTGCAGACCTATTTTCTATCCATATAGAACTATACGTTATCTTTTTTTAACCTACAGGTAAAAAGTACTTTTAAAATAATTATTGATAGCTGATTTATATCTTGTCTGACCTCTCTGATTACATGTCCAGACCTGTGTGATTTTGGATACTCAAAGATAATGGCCCTGACAGTGATCTGCTCTGTTCTGAAACTGTTGGGAAACCTAGAGTATGCCTAAGAGAGAGATTCCATTTGTTACTCATCAGTTCAGTTCAGTAGTTCAGTCATGTCCGACTCTTTGTGACGCCATGAATTGCAGCATGCCAGGCCTCCCTGTCCTACTCATACTCAAGTGAAAATGACTTTTCTGATGATGTCTAGTCAAGACCTCAAGACATGATAACTATAAAGGAAATGAAAAATGCAAATAAGGGGCCTGAGAAATTCAGTGCTATTTATGAGCAGATATAAGATAAAAATTTTTAATTAAAGAAAGATTCCCTTAAGTTGTAGAATGTAAAAAGTTCTCTGTGACATATCTCTGCTGTTTTATCAGCATGGATGTCACACAGAGTGGGATATTAGGATAAAATCCTAAGCAAATATTTACACTGTTCCAAGAACAACTCTAAGTCAGTTGTTGGAGGAAAATGGATGATGTCAAGGAAGGAAAGAAATGCAGACTTTTGTAACCAGTCTCTGTCATAATGGGTAGAGATTTGAGAATGAAAGAATGAAACAAAAACTACTCAGTTAAAAATTATAGCAAAGGTAAGCTACTGGCTTTATGGGTGCTCCATTAAAAGAGTAGAAAACAGGGGAAACAGATAATTAGAGAAAAAAATGCAATTAGGAGAAGGAAGCTAAAGTTTAGAAAAGAAATATGCAATGAGTAAATTGGTGAATGCACTGCATAAAAAGAGAAATTAAAATTGATGTCAAGAAGAAACTTGGCAGAACACGATAGTACACCTGAAACAGAGCTGAGTGTGAAGGACGGCATGAGAAAACAGATCCTATGGGACTTCTAAATCTCACAGAAGTCAAAACTATACAGTATCTCTCTTTTTTTTTTTTTTTTAAGTCTTCTGAAAACAATGACCAGGAGTTTATTACTTTGAATTTTTTGCCATTTGATGACCATACTGATGAAAGAAAGAATGTAATATCACAGTAACATGTATAATTACTGGAAGCTAGATGTTAAAGAATGACCATCACCAAATAATTGAGATAATATAGTAATGTTGGACTCAACAGAATTTTAGGGAGTTGTTTTAGTGGAGTTGAAATGGTATTTCAAACAACTCCAAGATGAATTCATAGATTCAATGGTGTTTCTGTAATTTGGAAGAACAGATTTTTATGTAGAGGGTTTCATTTCTTAGACTGATGGATTAACACCCTACTAGGAAAAAAAATCAGCAGAAAATAATTTAAAACTTGGAAGTAACACATAAAACAGTTACCTGAAGGTACTGGACAGTGAGGAGAAGACAGACTGATGGGGAGTCTATGCTCGTTTGAAGGAGCAAACAGGGGGTATTCTTTTTAAATAAATACCCCTCTCAGCAGCTCTTATCCTGGGCTAAGTGCACTCCAGGCAATAAATACAGAAAGAGTAGGGGCTCATGTGCAAAGATCCAGATATTCTGGCCAGTGAAATTAGAAACATGTATCCCCAAAATGTGATCCACTGAGCCAAAATATGAATCCTTAAATTCTATCTGCCAACACTTTTGGCTGACAACTGAACAACGCATGCATGAAGCAGAGTCAAGCAACCCAGGTAAAGGCAAAAGACGTGAACTGAGATGCAAGAAGTCATTCAAGAAACTCAGCAATTTGTAGTTCAAGCTCAATGGAGAAAATCGCTTGCTAAAAGCAAATGCTTATCACAGCAAAAGAACAGAATCTAGAATCCTCACAACTTAAAATTCATCAAGCCCAGGATATAATAGAAGATTACATAACATATGAAAAACCAAGAAAAAGAAACATTCTCAAGAGAAAAAAAAATTCATACAGTCTGAACCTAAGATGAACTACATATTGAAACTATCAGACAAGGATTTCAAGGTAATTATAACTCTTCTCAATAAAGTAAAACAAAACCCCAAACAGAAATAAAACCCCAAAAAACTAGAAAGACATATTTTCAGTGGATAAAAGTCTCAATGGAGAAATGAAAATTCAGCTGAAAAAAGAAAAAAAACCAAATGGAAATTCTAGAACTTAAAAATGAACTTTATGAAATAAAGATGATTTAAATAAATGGAGGAATATTTTCATGAATTGCAAGACCTTGTTCATGAATTGGAAGATTCAATTTGGTAACCTGGCCATCTCCCCTAAACCAATCTATAGATTTAATGCAATCCTACTCAAAATCTGAGTAATAATTTTTTTTTAAAAAAATTGATAAGCCAACTAAAAAATTCATGTGGTAAGGCAAAGAATCCAGAATTCTTTAGATTGGTGGGGTTACACATGTTATCTAAGTATTGGAATATATAATTCCTAGCAAGGACAGAATGGTACCATCTCATTTACCCAGCAACTCAACTATCCAGAAAGAGTAGTGACATACAACGAAGTATCTTCATGAAGGGATAAAATGTCTATGCAAGTCTCCTGCTGCAAGTCCAAAATTTGTTAATGTAAATAAAATATACAGTTTTAAGTGAATATGTCTGTGCATGTGTATTTGATGGAACATCAGGTCCATGACAGGAATCTCAGAAAAAAGGGTTTTCTGAGGTGGCTGGAAAATAATTCACATGTCATTACCTTTCTGAAGATTCACTGTGCCCAATTGACTGAGCCATGGCTCTGAGATTAACTGCAAGTCAAAACCTATTCAACATTATCTTTAAGTAAACACAACTTGAGAAAACTATTTGGATAATATAGAAAATTAAACTTATTAATGTAAATGTCTTGATCAACTGTCACCTACTGGTAGCATTCAGTTCTTCTTAGAAGGGAGAAAACAGCAAAACAGGGGAAGTGAGACTGTTGCTGAAAGTGGACATTTTAAAAGAATAGCCATCATCAAGCCATCCTCTAATTAAAGAAAAAAGAAACTGAATTGTTCACAGTCCAATAGATACCAACAGTGACATCATATTATTTAGAAAGATTTACTAATAACATGATCATTATGCTGACAATAGAGAAAAACTGATATCATTCTCATTCTACATATTGAATAAATTTCCAAGCTCTATTCATTCTAACATTAAAATGTCTTTAGTATTTACTCTTTCATTTCTGTGTCTAGCATGTCTGCCCTGGTTCTTGCCCTCATTTTCATTACATTACTGAAAGAGCAAAAAGGGTTAAAAATACAGATGCCTGCAGGCAGCATTTGAAAGAAGATGGAGAGATCAAACTTCAAGATAATTTAATGATATCTTTCGAAGATTTCTTGGGATTTGGGCTCCTTTATACCATTTAGCAGAAAAACAATTAGTTTCACTCATTCATTTAAATTGGTTCTCATTTTAATTTCTTAATCTACATGAAGATTCTCAGGATCAGGAAGTAATTAATCATCTGGAAGAAGGTCAGATTGATTGAATCATCTCTGCCCTGAATGGCCAACCTAAATAATTAAAGTAGACTTTGTCATGGAAATGAGTAATTTTGCAGTGAAGAAAAGGAAACATTAAATTTTTATGTATATTGCATGTTCAAGGATATCAACCTTAATTCCCATGGCCAGGATCTAGAAGAATGTTAGTAGCCTATCAAATGAACATTCAATTTAATTGGTTACTCCATTAAGAAATATTATTGATCTCTGGGTGTCATGATAGCATGACATTCAATTATATTTTTTTCTCAGCTTATATTTTTTCAAATTGCATTTTTAATAATTTCAGTCAGACTTCATAGGGTGGGTCACCTTCTCCCTAAAATGATTTTTACTTTTTCTAACACATTTTCCAATGTCATTATATTTTTCTTGAATAAAGCAGATATTTCACTGTTTCTCAAGCAATAGGCCAAGGACTGCCTACATCAGAAACATCTGGAGTCTTGTTAAAATTTTACTTCTAGGAGTATACAGGCCAAAGGCTGTTGGAGAATGTGTATTTACAATAAGCACATAAGATGGTATTTACATCCACTAAAATCTGGGAAATACTGAACTACTCGATGGTGAAAGGGCAGCTAGACCCAGGTCACTGACCTTCACTTGTCTAGACAAGCAAAATAGTGGCTGTTCATCTATGACAGACTTTCTAATTTTTCAGATCAAAATAACAGAGTTAAGACTCTGAATTAGTTTTAGAGTAGGGTTGCCCATTAAAACAGGACTCCCAGGTAAATGTAAGGTTTGGATAAGCAACAAGTAATTAGCACATGTAGGTCCCAAATTCTACATTGGATTTACTTGTATTTAAACATTATTTGTTGTTTATCTGAAATTCAAAATAACTGGTCGTCACACATGTATCAGTTAAATTTGGCAACCTTACTTTAGAATATCATAGGTCAGGGTTTGAATCTGCCATTTATTATTAGTTGAGTAACTTTGAAAAATGTTATTAACCCTTCTAAACTTCAGTTTCCTAAACCATAAGATGAAACAGAACTACCACAAAATAAAAAACCATAAAACAAAAAACCCCCTTGAAAACATACCTTAAAGAATTGTCAAGAAAATGATACATTTGTTATATAATGTATGTATTTTATGTATAGTATATCATCTGTACACTACTGACACTTCATATGGTGCCATGCAAATATTAGGCTTGATAAAATGTAGTTTTATTGTTATTGCCATTGCTAATAATATATTGATATAATTTAATAATATACAAATAAAGGGGAGGGTCTAAGCCTATTTAACATATGCTAAGCTAAGTCACTTCAATTGTGTCGGACTCTGTGCGACCCCAGAGGTGGCAGCCCATCAGGCTCCCCCGTCCCTGGGATTCTCCAGGCAAGAACACTGGAGTGGGTTGCCATTTCCTTCTCCAATGCAGGAAAGTGAAAAGTGAAAGTGAAGTCCTTAGTCGTGTCCGACTGTTCATGACTCCATGGACTGCAGCCTACCAGGCTCCTCCGTCCATGGGATTTTCCAGGCAAGAGTACTGGAGTGGGGTGCCATTGTCTTCTCCGACATATATTGTCAATTACAATATGTTTTTAGATAGCAACTTAATGGAACATAGAAATCAATAGATTCAATATTTCACTTTCTGTTCACTACCTCCTTCTTTGTTTGGCTCTTTGCCATCATTTTATCAGTAATTTAGGAACAAAGTGTGTGACTTGTATTTTTCAGGAAGGCTCCTACTTGTGGTTGTAACTTTTACAACTGATTCAGTAAATCTAAGCAGTTTGCTCCTTTATAATATATATATATATATGATATAATTTTTCACACAAATTGAGATAAGCTCATTATATTTTTCTTTATCAGACAGCATTTCAATAATTAAAATTAATAGTCAATGTATTTCATTCCAACTGTTAATAGAATANTTAATTGGAGCATAATTGCTTTACAATGTTGTATTGGTTCCTGCCATATATCAGCATGAATCAGCCATAGGTATACATATATGCCTTCCCTCTTAAACCTCCCTCCCACCTCCTACCTCATCCCACCCCTCTAGGTTGTCACAGAGCAGTGAGGTGAGTTCCCTGCATAATGTAGCAAATCCCCACTGGCTGTCTATTTTTCACATATGGTAGTATATATCTTTCAATGCTACTCTCTTAATTCAGCTATCTCCTTCCCCTACTCTGTCCCACAGGTCTGTCCTCTATGTCTTTGTCTCTACTGCTGCCCTAAAAATAGGTTCATCAGTACCACTTTCGGTAGATTCCATATATATGTGTTAATATTTGCTTTTATCTTTCTGACTTTCCTCACTCTGTATAACAGACTCTGGGTCCATCCACCTCACTGGAACTGATTCAAATTCTTTGCTTTTCATGGCTGAGTAATATTTGATTGTATGTATATGTATCACAACTTCTTTATCCATTCATCTGTTGATGGACATCTAGATTGCTTCCACATCCTATTGGAACAGCTATTGTACATAATACTGCAATGAACATTGAGGTATATGAGCCTGTTAGAATTGTGGTTTCCTCAGAGTATATACCCAGCAGAGGAATTGCTAGGTCATATGGTAGTTTTATTCCTAGTTTTTCAAGATCCCGCCATACTGTTTTCCCTAGTGGCTGCATCAATTTACATTGACTCCAGCTGTTTCTCCACATCCTCTCCAGCATTTATTGTTTGTAAATTTTTGATGATGGCCTTTCTGACTTCTGTGAGGATCTCATTTTAATTTGCATTTCTCTAATAAAGAACAATGCTGAGCATATTTTCATGTGTCTGTTGGTCATCTGTATGTCTTCTTTGAAGAAATGTACTTTTAGGTCTTCCGCCCAGTTTTTTATTGAATTGTTTGTTTTTCTGGTTAGAGCTACATGAGCTGCTTGTATATTTTGGAGATTAACCCTTTGTCAGTTGTTTAATTTGCTGTTATTTTCTCCCATTCTGAGGGTTGTCTTTTCATCTTATTTGTGGTTTCCTTTGCTGTGAAAGAGCTTTTAAATTTAATTAGGTCACATTTGTTTATTTTTGTTTTTATTTCCGTTACTGTAGGAGGTGGGTATTAAAGGATATAACTATGATTTATGTTATACTGTGTTCTGCCTATATTTTCCTTTAAGAGTTTTATAGTTTCTGATCTTACATTTAGACCTTTAATCTGTTTTGAGTTTATTATTGTCAATGGCATTAGGAAGTGTTCTATTATTTTACACATAGCTATCCAGTTTTTCCAGCACCATTTAGTGAAAAGACTGTCTTTTGCCCATTGTATATTCCTGCCTCTGTTGTCACAAATAAGGTTTCCATAGGTACATGGGTTTATCTCTGAACTTTCTATATTGTTCCATTAATCTATATTTCTGTTTTTGTGCCAATACCATACTATCTTGATGACTGTAGCTTTGTAGTATAGTCTGAAGTCAGGAAGGTCCATTCCTCCAGCTCCCTTTGCTTTCTCAAGATTTCTGTGGCTATTCAGCATCCTTTGTGTTTTCATACAAATTGTGAAATACTTTGTTTTTGTTCTGTGAAAATTGCCATTAGTAATTTTGATAGGGATTGCATTGAATCTGTAAATTGATTTGGGTAGTATAGTCATTTTCACAATATAGATTCTTCCAACCCAAGGATATGGTATATCTCTGCATCTGTTTTTTGTCATCTTTGGTTTCTTTCATCAGTGTATTATAGTTTTCTGTATACAGTTCTTTTGTCTTACGTAGGTTTTTTCCTAGGTATTTTATTATTTTTGCTGAAATGGTAAATGGGATTGATTCCCTAATTTTTCTTTCTGGTTTTTCACTGTTAGTGTGTTGGAATGCAAGGAATTTCTGTGTACTGATATTATATCCTGTGACCTTACTAAATTCCCTGATTAACTCTAGCAATTTCTGATAGTATCTGTAGGGTTTTGTATGTATAGCATCATGTCATCTGAAAACAGTGAGAGTTTTAAATCTTCTTTTGCAATTTGGATTCCTCTTATTTCTTTTTCTCCTTTGGTTGCTGAGACTAGGACTTCCAAAACTCTGTTGAATAATAGTGGCCAGAGTGGGCACCCTTGTCTTGTTCCTGATCTTAGAAGAAATGCTTTCAATTTTTCACCATTGAGAATAATTTTTGCTGTTGGTTTATCATACATGGCCTTTACTATGTTGAGGTAGATTCCTTCTGCCAATTTTCTGAAGAGTTTTTTTTTTTTTTTAAATCATAATGGGTGCTGTATTTTGTCAAAAGATTTTCTGCCTCTCTTGAGATTATCATATGGCTTTTATCTTTTCTTGTTTATATGGTGTATCACATGGATTGATTTATATATGCTGAAAAATTCTTTCATCCTTTGGATAAACCCAACTTGATTATGGTGTATGATCCTTTTAATGTGTTGTTGGAGTCTACTGTAGAATTTTGTTGAGGATTTTTGCATCTATGTTCAGCAGTGACATTGGCCTGTAATTTTCTTTTTTTTTGGGTTGTCCTTATCTGGTTTTGGTATCAGGGTGATAGTGGCCTTGTAGGATGAATTTGAAAATGTTCCTTCCTCTGCAATTTTTTGGGAGAGTTTAAGAAGGGTAGATGTTAGTGCTTCTCTAACCATTTGATAGATTTCACCTGTGAAGCCATCTGGGCTTGGGCTTTTGTTTTTTGGAAGATTTTTTTAATCACAGTTTTGATTTCAGTACTTCTGATTGGCTTGTTCATAATTTCTATTTATTCCTAGTTCAGTTTTGGAAAGTTGAACTTTTCTAAGAATCTGTCCATTTTTTCCAAGTTGTCCATTTTGTTGGTATATAGTTATTCATAATAGTCTCTTATGATGCTTTCTATTTCTGCATTGTTTATTGTAACCTCTCCTTTCTCATTTCTAATTTTGTTGATTTGAGTCTTCTCCCCTTTTTCCTTGATGAGTCTGGCAAATGATTTGTCGATTGTTTATTTTCTCAAAGAATCAGCTTTTAGTTTTATCAATCTTTGCTATCATTTTCTTCATTTCTTTTTCATTTATTTCTACTCTGATCTTTACAATTTCTTTCATTCTACTAATTTAAGGGTTTTCTCTCCTTTTCCCAATTGCTTTAGATGTAAGTTTAGGTTGTCTATTCAATGTTTTCCTTGTTTCTTGAGATAGGATATATTGCTATAAATGTCCCTCTTAAAACTTCTTTTGCTGCATCCCATAGGTTTTGAGTCATCATGTTTTCACTGTCATTTGTTTCCAGATTTTTTTATTTCCTCTTTGATTTTTTTCAGTAACCTGTTGGTTATTTAGAAGCATATTGTTTAATCTCCATGTGTTTGTGTTTTTAGTTTTTTTTTTCTGTAATTTTTATCTAGTCTCATAATGTGGTCAGAAAAGATGTCTGATATAGTTTCAATTTCTTAAATTTCCCTAGGCTTGATTTGTGACCCAAGATGTTATCTCTCCTTGAGAGAACTCCACGTGCACTTGAGAAGAAAGTATATTCTTCTGCATTTGGATAGAATGTCTAAAGATGTCAATTAGGTCCATCTGTTCTAATGTGTCATTTAAGACTTGTGGTTCCTTATTAATTTTTTGTTTTTTGCTGATCTGTCCATTGGTGTAAGTGGGGGTGTTAAAGCATGCTACCATTATTGTGTTACTGTCAATGCCCCTTTTGTGTCTGTTAGTGTTTGCCTTATGTAATAAGGTACTACTATGTTGGGTGTACAAATATTTATAATTGTTATGTCTGCTTCTTGGATTGACCCCTTGATCATTTGCTAGTGCCCTTCCTTATCTCTTGGGCTTCCCTGGTGGCTCAGAGGTTAAAGCGTCTGCCTGGAATGCAGGAGACCCAGGTTCAATCCCTGGGTTGGGAAGATCCCCTGGAGAAGGAAATGGCAACCCACTCCAGTACTCTTGCCTGGAAAATCCCATGAAGGGAGGAGCCTGGTAGGCTACAGTCCATGGGGTCACAAAGAGTCAGACACGACTGAACGACTTCACTTCCTTATCTCTTATGATATTCTTCATTTTAAGGTCTATTTTATGTGATATGAGAATTGCTACTCCAGATTTATTTTTATTTCCATTTGCATGAAATGTCTTTTTCCATCCTCTCACTTTCATTCTGTGTGTGTCTGTAGGTCTGAAGAGGGTCTTGTAGACAGCATGTGTATAGTCTTCTTTTTGTATCCATCCAGCCAGTCTGTGTCTTTTGGTTGGGACATTTAATCCATTTACATTTAAAGTAATTATTAATATATATGCTCCTACTGACATTTTCTTAATTGTTCTGGGTTTTGTAGGTCTTTTCCTTCTCTTGTTTTTCCTGCTTATATAGAAGTATTTTTAGCCAACCTGGTGGATCAGATGGTAAAGGATCTACTTGCAATTCAGAATACCCAGGTTCAATCCCTTGGTTGGGAAGATGCCAGAGAAGGAAATGGCAAACCACTCCAGTGTTCTTGCCTGGAGAATCCCATGAAAAAAGAAGTATCGTGGGTTTGGTGCATTTGTTGTAAAGGTGCTTTGATGGAACTAAATTCTCTTAACTTTTGCTTGTCTGTTAATTTTTGATTTCTCCATGAATTTTGAATGAGATCCTTGCTGGGTAGAATAATCTTGGTTATAAATTTTGCCCTTGAATTACGTTAAACATATCCTGCCATTCCCTTCTGGTGAGCAGAATTCTTGCTGAAATATCAGCTGCAAACCTTATGGAGTTTAATTTGTATGTTACTTGTCCCTTTCTGCTTTTAGTATTTTTTCTTTGTGTTTAATTTTTGTTTGTTTGATTCATATGTGTCTTGACATGTTTCTCCTTGGGTTTATCCAGTATGGAACACTCTGCACTTCTTGAACTTGATTATTTCCTTTCCTGTGTTAAGAAAGTTATAGACTGTAATCTCTTCACAGATTTTATCAGACCCTTTCTTTTTCTGTTCTTCTGGAACCCCTACAATTCAAATGTTGGTACATTTAATGTTGTCCCAGAGGTTTCTCACATTATCCTCAATTCTTTTCATTCTTTTTTCTGCTATTCAGCAGATGTTTCCACCATTCTATCTTCCAGCTCACTTATCTATTCTTCTGTCTCAGTTATTCTGGTTTTGACTCCCTCTAGAGTATTTTTAATTTATGTAACTGTGTTATTCATAATTCCTTGTTAATTCTCTATATGTTCTAGGCCCTTGCTAAATATGTTAAGTGATTCTTGCATTTTCTCCATTCTGTTTTTGAGGTTTTTGGACCATCTTTGCTATCATTACTCTGAATTCTTTTTCAGGTAGTTTGTCTATTTCTTCTTTGTTTGTTTGGTCTTGTGGGTTTTTATGTTGTTCTTTCATTCCACAATATTTCTCTGTCTTTTCATTTTATCTAATTTACTTTGTTTGAGGTCTCCTTTCCTCAGGATATAGTGTTGTGGTTGCTTTTGCTTTTGGTGTCCATCCTCAGTGGCTGAGGTTGGTCTAGTGGATTATGTAGGCTCTGTCTTGGGAAGAACTTGTAACTGTATTATGGTGGGAGGAGATTTTTTTGCCTCTGATGGGCAGGTCTGTATGACAAGCAGGTTTTGTTGTGTCTGTGGGAATCCTGCCTGCTGCTGATTGGGTTTATGTTCTTGTCTTGCTTGCTATTTGGGTGAGGCATCCTGTGTTGGGTGTTGCTGGCAGTTGGGTGGTCATAGTCTTGGATACAGGTGGAGGCCTTCATTGAGTTCTCACTGATTAATAGACCCTGGGTTCAGGAGCTCTCTGGCAGTCTAGTGTCCTCTACTCAGCACTCCCACTCCAGAGGTCAGGCCTGATCTCTAGTAAGGGAACCAAGATCCCACAAACTGTTTGTTATTGCAATAAATGAGATTAAAACAAACAAACGACAAACAGACAAGAAAGAAACATAAAAAAACCCCAGACAAATGGTAAAGGCAAAATCTGACAAAGAAACAAAGGAACATATACATATACACAGAAATAAAACCAAAAAAGTCCATAGAACACAAAGAATAAGAGCATGACTCAATGGGCAAAGGAAAATCAAAATGATATCAACCAATTCAAAACAAAATTAAATAAACACAAAACAGAAAACAAGACCATAGCAGAGTGCCAGCTTAAGTATAAAACAAAGAAAATAAATAGACTAACAAACATGGTGGAAAAAAAAAAGGAAAAAAAACAGAACTATAGTAAGCCAAGAAGTGGAAGTATATAAAGGAAATAAACTGGGATTGAAAAAAGAAAAGTTTTCAACAGCCTAAATGGAGATAATAATTATAAAAAATAACAACCCCAGCATCAGAGAATTTAAAAAAAGAGAAAGATTCCAGAGCCAGCTACATGTCCTAAGTTGCTTCAGTCATTTCTGACTCTATGACCCTGTGGACTGTATCCCTCCAGGATCCTCTGTCCATGGGATTTCCCAGGTAAGGAAACTGGAGTGTGTTGTCATTTCCTTCTCCAAGGGATCTTCTTGACCCAGGGATCAGACGAACATCTCTTATGTCTCCTGCACTGGCAGGCAGATTCTTTACCATTAGCACCACCTGCTGCTGCTGCTGCTGCTAAGTCGCTTCAGTCGTGTCTGACTCTGTGCGACCCCAGAGATGGCAGCTCATCACCGTCCCTGGGATTCTCCAGGCAAGAACACTGGAGCGGGTTGCCATTTCCTTCTCCAGTGCATGAAAGTGAAGTTGCTCAGTCGTGTCTGACTCTTAGCGATCCCATGGACTGCAGCCTACCAGGCTCCTCCATCCATGGGAATTTCCATCAAGAGTACTGGAGTGGGGTGCCATTGCCTTCTCCAGTTAGCACCACCTAGGAATCCCTAAACTATGGAATGAATCAAAATATATGAATAATAAATGTTTTTCTTGAGTTTCAGCTGTCAGCCTCCTTTCTTTCACTGTGAGCCAGAGCCCACCTTTACCTCCTAGGAGGCCCTCCAAATCTGAGCAGGACTGGTTTCTGGACCTACTGTGGGGACAACCCAGATGCTAATCTGGTCCTACTCCTGTGTGTTCTTACCTCCAATGTCCACAGCGGCCAGAGCTAGGGCATTTCTTTTGTGGGAACAATGGTTGTCTTTTTATATATTCCATAGACACAGAATCTACCTAGCTGATCATTCGGATTTAATCTGCAGCTTGTACAGCTGGTGAAAGGTTTTCAATCCACCTCCTTAGCCATTCCACCCCTGGAGCTCAACTGTGGTTTTATCCCCATCTCTGCATGTGAGTTGTCCACAGGAGTCTGCTCCCAAGGCTGCCCCGGTGGACTTGGATCTGCCCCAGTGAGGACCAGGTGTGGAGGCAGCACAGTTGCTTGGATTGCATTGACCCCATCGGTGAGAGGTGCACAGGGAAGCTGGAGGCCTTAGACATGGGACGTATGGCCTGTTTAGGACTCTTTCCTAGCCTCTGGAAGCTCTTCCCCAGTGAGGACTGAGTGTGGCAGTGGTATTGCTGCTTGGATCACAGGGACCCTAGTGGTGCCAGGTATGCAGGGAAGCTGGCAATCACAAGTGTAGGAGATATGCTGCTATTAAAGTCTTTTTCTAGCCTCTGGCAGCTCTTCCCCAGTGAGTACTGAGTGTGGCGGTGCAGTGGCTTCTTGGATTGTGGAAACCTCAGCGGCACCAGGTGTGCAGTGAAGCCAGAAGCTGTGAGCACAGAAGATATAACACTGTTAGAATCCTTTTCTAGCCTCTATCAGCTCGCACTCAAAAAGGTCTTCCTGGCTGGACCTTCTCTATTGTGCAATGTGTCAGGAGCTCAAAGGTATATCCTTGATGGAGTCTTTATTGGTCAGCTGCTGGCACCAGCCTGCTGGGATAGAGTGGCTACAGTGATGGCTCCACCCTCTGTGCATGACTCAGCAGTAGCACTCTGCCTCCCTGGCTGCTCGGCTTTCCTTCAAAGGCATTCTGTGCTGTAATCTCCTCCTTCCTGTCTTCTCCAGCTATCTTCCTGAAGTCAACAGCAATCCTTGCACTGGGATTGCTCTCCAGTCTCTAGACTCCAGCTCCCAGCTGCTGCTCATTCCAGTGGGCGTGTGTTGCTGTCTGGGGTATTTAGGCCCACAGCACAAATTGTCTGTGTGGTTCTCACTCCATTCATTCACAGATCAGCTGCTTCACTCTCTGACAGCCTCAAACATGTCTACTCTGTCGCAACTGATTGCCTTGATGTGAGGATCTCATCCCTGCTTCAGTTCCCCAACCCACTGGGTACAGATCTGGTCCCAGCTCACGCTCCTCCTCTTTTTCTCTTCTTTCTTTCATCCTACTGTGTTTTGTGTGGATCTATATTTTCCTTCCCAGTGGTCAGGGACTCCTGCCAGCTCTCAGCTGTTCGTCTGAGAGGTTCTTGATATCTTATAAGTAAGGAATGAACATGCCATTCAGTCTCATATGTCGACTAATTTGTTCATTTTTGAGGACACAGTGGCACCCCACTCCAGTACTCTTGCCTGGAAAACCCCCTAGACAGAGGAGCCTGGTGGGCTGCAGTCCATGGGGTCATAAAGAGTCAGACACGACTGAGCAACTTCACTTTCACCTTTCACTTTCATGCATTGGAGAAGGAAATGGCAACCCACTCCAGTGTTCTTGCCTGGCGAGTCCCAGGGATGGGGGAGCCTGGTGGGCTGCCGTCTATGGGGTCACACAGAGTCGGACACCACTGAGGCGACTTAGCAGCACCAGCAGTAGCCTACAGAGTAATTGCTTGTCTACAGGCAAAATCGGTAAACATAGAGTTTAATTTGGCAGTTTTGCAATGACATACTTTTGAAGTACTTTTGCAATATTTTTTGGATTTAATTATTTACAATGAGTGTATTTTTTATAAAATGCATAAACATTATAAACAGTGTATCTTAGGTTCTAAATTATTATATACTTCTGAGTGTACACATAGCAATAACTCAAAATCAATAAAAATCTCAACCATATAATGCTGAAAGAAAGAAGAGTTGTAGAATGAAATACAAAATTGATACTAAAATCTGTGTGTAAACTAAACAGGTTAATAATACACAATGATTATAGATGTATTTAGGATACAGTAAAAGTACAAAGCCACACAAGGAAGTGATATCCACCAAATGTGGAATACTGTTGATCTTCATATATGTCATGGGCAGGGGTGGACTGGGTTCAAAGTGGGTGGCATGATGAACTGAACCATATCTGTTCTATTGATACTTTGTTTCAAACAAGAGAGAGATCTAAAGCAGATATGGCAAAATATTGAGGTTTAATAAGGCTATTATTTAGAGAGATTATATACAGTGATTCATTGTGTACAATTTTTTTGTATGCTTGGGATATTTCATTTATAATGAGATGGGCAGAACTCTCACTCTTTCCCATTACAGTCACATCTCACTGGCCAGGAACTCTATAATTGAGCCACTGAGGAGTTATGGTGGGGAAGTAGCCCCCTGATGGAATCTAGAGATAAACACAAACACACCAATGCATGGGCTTTACAGAGGCTGTTCAGGCTCAATGAGAAGTCTATACCTAATAGAGTTATTCTGCTTGGTGACTCAGAAATAGCAAATTGAATGGTGTGTGTGTATGTTGGGTTGGTGTCATAGAAAATGAATCAAAGAAGAGAATTTGGGACACATGTTTATGGGAACAGGATGAAGTGATGATGATCCTCTGACGCCAAGAATTTAAAACTGCCTGGGCCTAAAAGTTCCACATGAAACACTCTTGGGAATGGTGATACTATCAGATGGACTATGATGTATTGTTCTTATTTTTCATGTGGGGAAAGTGGCTCTTCCTTCTACAAAACTAACATTGTCCAAGTGGATAGTATAAAAAAATGACTTAAAATATGGTCTTGTTTTTCCTGGTGAAATCCGAGGTTGATGGAACACATTTTTTGCATCTTTCAAAGTTCACAACTTGAAGGTCTGCATGTAGAGAAACTGCTGTATTCAAAGTGAAAAATAGACTGAGAATAAAATAATCAAGTCACAAAATTTGAACTTTCTCAAGAAGTTTATACAAAAAATAATTTAATTTAAAAAGCTTTCTCTTGGGAATATACAACTCTTCAGGTTACTTTTTCCCCTCCAAATTATGATGCTTCCATATATCCATGGAAATAAAAACATACTTTGTTTTACAGTATGAACTTCTTTCTAACACCACTTCATGTATTAATTTCAAGTATATGAGATGAATGAAAAGGACTTTTCATTGCTTCATAATTTTGCTTTCTTTCCATTGTTTTCCTGTTATATTTCTCTTTATATTTAATGACCTAAAATATACAATTCTCAAAATTGTGATAAACAAGGGCTATATAGAGAAATTTTACAATTTTTGAAGACATGTAAAATCTTAGCAAGTGTTTCTGATTTGAGACATAGTATAAAATACTTCAGTTACATAGGCAACAATTCTAACAGCAAATTCTATCTTTTAGTTTTCTGTTTTCATCATGTCTTAAGCTAATAATGGCCAAGTTATCACAGTAGAGGTTAAAAGGACAGAGTACTTTAAGTTGTCTTCTTTGGGTCTTGAACACTGTAAGTCACCCATGATTCTCAATATGATTTATTGAGTTGACAAGAAAACAAAACAAAACACTTCTTCAAAGTCCAAAGTTGTGTAAATAAAGTGTAACATTTCAGTCTTACAGATATCTCTGCATCTTGGATTCTTTTAAACAAACCCTTTAAAGGAGTTGTTTTAGGATTTTCATCAAAACAAGAGTACTTTCTAAACAAAATGTGTAGTTACTTTGAAGAGTTGTTCTAAGCTGTTAAAGAGATTTTCTTGAAGGGAAGACCTGAGGAGAGGGAAAGGAGCATTTGAAACATGAAAAGCTCAGCAGATATAGTGTGAAAATAAGCATTATCTATACGATTAATTACAAAAGGTTATTTGAATGAATTTTGCTTTAAAATTAATTTACTTTACCAATATAGAACATAATGTAAATAATGTTTCTTAACTGGCTTAAGCTAAAGAGAATACAAAAAAAAGGAATTTTAAAAATTCGCTGTTAGTCTTTTTCCTGAGGCACACTTCCCAGACTTCAGGGTCATCATCTCAAAAAACAAATTCTAGGATTCTTTAGAAAATTCTGTGATGCTGAGTCTCAGAGCTGTCATTTTTTATTCTATGCTTTTTGTATCATGCACAAGGAAACATCTTTTGGAAATCATTTGGCCATTGATATATACTATAGAAGTGCTGGTTTTTGTTTCAATACAAGCTTTTTAGTGAGAAAGAAAAAGGATGTCAGTATGTCTTAGCCAAAGAAGGAAACTTAATGGCAAAGACAGCAATAGTGTTCTTTCATGGAGCTTTCTATTCTAGTGTTATTAGCTTTATACCTAATAACAATTTTGATAGCAACAGAAAAGCCAGAGAAATCTACCTCTAGTCTTTAATTTCATAAATGACAGTACTATCTGACAATATTTTTATGAATAAATAAGGTGGTTTTCTTTTGTACAGTGAAGTTTATTTTAAAAGACTGTAGCTTCATAGGCCCATATTGGTTTTGTTTTTCCTGGCTGTAGGCAAGGGGTCTGTGCTCTGTTTCTGATAAATTTCCCCTTGTTTTCAGTTCTGACAGATATTCCTTTGAATATGGTGTATGAAAATATTCTAGCACCAAACCAAGAATATCTAACCTTATTTATGTCTGTATTCTGTCCTTAAACACAAACAGCTGTGCACACATACATCTGTCTCACGTCTGACCAAGTACTGCTGTCCAGGTCTTCATATATACAAATAAATGTTCCCAGTTTTATGGGAAATTGTGGCTGGTGCAGCAGGAGTTTCAAAACCCACTTGCATTTTTCAAGTCTTACTTGCACAAACAAAAAGGAAAAATACAGGCAAGCCAGGTTTGGAATTGCTGACTTTTAGAGTCAATACAGAATGACTGAAGAATCTATATTTTGACCAAAAAATAGAGAACATGTATAAAAATTACAATTTGTCAAATCTTTTAAAGCTTAAGTTATGACTTGGTAAAGAAAAAACTAATTTTAAAGTCTTCATTAATGCTGCTTGCTGTATAACTCTGAGAAAGCAACTTACTGACCAATCATTAGAAAGACCAGATGAGCAAAGTCCTTGATAAATTTCTTGGTTCTCATTATTAAACACTTTGAAAACTCATAGGCCAAGTAGAGATTCAAGAAGTTCCTCATTTTGATGATAAGGAGATATGTTTTATTTCATTATTATGTTTGTATGTCTTCCCCAATTTTCTATAATAACATGAACCACTTTTATAATTAGTTTTAAAAGTTATTATAATAATTTCCCACTTAACCTTGAGGTTGATAAGTCAAACTATAAAAGCTATGGAGAGATTTTTAAAAAATACATATTATTATATTATATATTTTTTAAAAATGTTTTATTCCTTGTTTCACCTTATCTGGAAAAAAAAGACACCCTACCCTGGAGAATTGGGCTTCTATGGTGGCTCAGATGGTGAAGAATTTGCCCGCAATGTGGGAGGGCTAGGTTTGATCCCTGGGTTGGGAACATCCTCTGGAGGAAGGCATGACAACCCACTCCAATATTCTTGCTTGGAGAATCCTCATGGACAGAAGAGTCTGGCAGGTTACAGACCATGGGGTTGCAAAGAGTCAGACACAACTGAGTGACTAAGCACAGAACAGCACTCTGGAGAATTAATTTTAAAATAAAATGAAAGTGAAAGCAAGTGGTGAAATATATTTTGCACCAATGGAGAAGCCAAGAAAAGCTTCTGCAAAATTCTACAAGGTTTGTGATCATTGGCATACGTCCAGTCATGTGATAGAAGATGGCTCTGTTTTGCCTGAAATAGTAATTCAATCATTAATTTTTCTGTACCTGTAAAAGTCAAGAAATATATCTAGGGAAATTTGAAATCTTTTTCAAGAATTCACAAACTGTTTCTATTCTGATTGCCAGTTCAAGATGACAGATAGAGAACTTGTACTAAACTTCCTTCCTCTTCAACCCCATTAAATTATAGAAAATGTGTACTAAATAAAATAAGTCCATAATAGCACAGGGGCATCAGTAGTCCAGAGACTGAAGAATCCAAACTGAAAGACAGGTGTGAATTTTTTCTGGAGGAAAAAACTAGTGGGAACTCTCTTCCTTCTAGAATCTCTAATAGCTCTGTGTGAGACAGTCATGGGGAAAAGAGACGGCTATAATTTTGTTAAAGATCTGCCCACTTAAAAAACAGGGAGTGATTAAAGACAAACCCAGTTTAATTCCAACTCCAACTTTCATGGGTACAAAGACTGTAAGTTCAAGCTAAACAAAGCTCTTTTCAAAGAGATTAAAAGCTATGTGAGGGGAAGGCAGAGCAGTTAGAGGGGTTGGGGGTGGCTGCTGATTCAATTCCTTCTGTTTCTCAGCTCTAGGTGTGTATTATGCAGAAGGAAGCTTGCCACCTGAACACTGGAAAACATCTGACTCTGGAGAAAACAGAGTTAGTTGAGAAGAAAAGGTAATGTGTATCTATGCATATGATCATTTCTAATATGTGGATCTGAAAGAGGGAAAATCTTCCTTTAGGATTTCAAGCCATAACTAAGCAGACTTGAAGAGGCCAGTTTCATAGCTTTTGCCAATGAAACCAGACCTACCGTGAATATTCCCTATATGTAATTAACAAATTATTTTTCTAAAAATAGTTTGATTAGAAAAATATTTCAAAATAGAGACTTGACAATGTCTGCATAAAATAAGCTATGAACACAAACATTTAAATTCTCTCCTTCTCCAAAAACAAGACTGCTGCTGCTGCTCTAAGTCGTGTCAGTCATGTCCGACTCTGTTTGACCCCAGAGACGGCAGTCAAAGCAAGACTACCTGAGTTCAAATTCTGTTTTAACCATATACTAGCTGAATGACCTTAGGGAAGTTGCTTAAACTCTCTGTTCTGTTTCCTCATCTTTAAACAGCTGTAATAAAGTGCACACACAACATGGGATATTTGTGAGGATTAGATGAACTAATATAAGATACTTGTCAATTGGACCCTAGTACATATTACTAGGTAAGCATTTATTACTGACACTGCTATTGGATGAGATTACCAACTCAATGGACATGAATCTGAACAAACTCCAAAGGTTGGTGATGGACAGGGAAGCCTGGCATGCTGCAGTACGAGGCCACAAAGACTTGGACACGACTGAGCTACTGAACAGAACGGATCATGAAAAAAGGAAGAGTTGTTTGTTTGTTGGCAAAGTGATGTCTGTGCTTTTTAATACACTGTCTAGGTTTGTCCCTTGGACAGAAAGGAGATCAAAGCAGTCAAAGCTAAAGTAAATCAACCCTGAATATTCATTGGATGGATGGTTGCTAAAGTTCCAATACTTTGGCCATCTGATGCAAAGAGCTGACTCATTGAAAAAGACCCTGATCCTGGGAAAGACTGAGGACATAAGAGGGCAATAGACTATGAGATGATTGGATGGCAAAGCATATTAAAAAGCAGAGACATTACTTTGCTGACAAAGGTCCATTTAGTCAAAGCTATGGTTTTTCGGGCTTCCATGTTGGCTCAGATGGTAAAGTGTCTGCCTGCAATGCAGGAGACCCAGGTTCAATCCTTGGGTCAGGAAGATCCCCTGGAGAAGGAAATGGCAACCTACTCCAGTACTCTTGCCTAAAAAATTCCGTGGACAGAGGAGCCTGGTGGGCTACAGTCCATGGGGTCACAAAGAGTCGGACCCAACTGAGTGACTTCACACTCATGATTTTTCCAGTAGTCATGTGTGGATGTGAGAGTTGGACCATAAAGAAGGCTGAACACTGAAGAATTGATGCTTTTGAACTGTGGTGTTGGAAAAGACTCTTGAGAGTCTGCTGGAAAGGAAATCAATCCTAAATATTCATTGGAAGGACTGATGCTGAAACTGAAGCTCCAATACTTTGACCATTTGATGTGAAGAGCCAACTCCTTAGAAAAGACCCTGATGCTTGGAAAGATTGAAAGCAGGGGGACTACAGAGAATGCAATGGTTGGATGGCATCTCTGATTCAATGGACATGAGCTTGAGCAAGCTCTGGGAGATGGTGAAGGACAGGGAAGCCTGGCATGCTGCAGTCCATGAGGTTGCAATGAGTCAGTCACAACTTAGTGACTGAACAACAACAACAAAGTTTTGTCATAGCTTTTCTTCCGAGGAGCAAGCATCTTTTAATTTTGTGGCTGCAGTCACTGTTCACAGTAATTTTGGAGCCAAGAAAATAAAATCTGTCACTCTTTCCAATTTTTTCCCATCTCTTTGCCATGAAATGAGGGGACTAGATGCCATGATCTTTGCTTTTTGAATGTCGAGTTTTAAGTCAGCTTTTTCACTCTCCTCTTTGACCCCTATCAAGGGGCTATTTAGTTCCTCTTCACTTTCTGCTATAAGAGTGGTATCATCTGCATATCTGAGGTTGTTGACATTTCTCTTGACAGTCTTGTTTTCAGCTTGTGATTTATCCAGCTGGGCAATTCCTATGATGTACTCTGCAAAGACGTTAAATAAGCAGGAATGACAATATACAGCCTTGATGTATTCATTTCAAATTTTGAACCGGTCGATTGTTCCATGTCCAGTTTTAACTGTTGCTTTTTGACCCACATATAGGTTTATCAGGAGACAGGTAAGGTGGTCTGGTATTCCCACCGCTTTATGAAATTTCTATAGTTTGGTGTGATCCGCATGGTCAAAGGGTTTAGCATTGTCATGTAGAAGTAGATTTTTTTTTTTTTTTAATTCCTTTGGTTTTTCTATGATCCAATGGATGTTGGCAGTTTGATCTCTGGTTCTTGTCCCTTTTGTAAATCTAGCTTGTGCATTTGGAAGTTCTTGGTTCAAGTGCTATTAAAGTCTTTGTTGTTGATCAGTCACTCAGTCATGTCCAATTCTTTGTGACCCCATGGATTGCAGCACACCAGGTTTCCCTGTCATTCACCATCTCCCATAGTTTGCTCAAACTCATGTCCATCAAGTCGGTGATGCCATCCAACCACCTCATCTTCCGTTGTCCCCTTCTCCTCCTGCCTTCACTCTTTCCCAGCATCATGGTCTTTTCTAATAAGTTGTCTTTTCACATCAGGTGGCCAGATTATTGCAGCTTCAGCTTCCGCATCAGTCCTTCCAATGAATCTTCAGTGTTGATTTTGTTTAAGATTGAGTGATTTGATCTCCTTGCAGTCCAAGGGACTCTCAAGAGTCTTCTCCAACATCACAGCTTGAAAACATCAGTTCTTCAGTGTTCAGACATCTTTATGGTTCAACTCTCACATCCATACATGACTACTGGATGTATGGATGTACCAGTAGTCATGTTGAAATCTACCTTGAAGAATATTGAGCATTATCTTTCTAACATGTGAAATGATACATAGTTTCTAACATGTGAAATTGATCCGTGGTTTCGAGATTATTTGGCATTGCTTTTCTTTGGGATTGGATTGAAAACTTTTTCCAGTCCTGTGGCCACTACTGAGTTTTCCAAATTTTCTAGCATATTGAGTGCAGCACTTTAACAGCATCATCTTTTAGGATTTGAAATAACTCAGATGCAATTCCACTAGCTTTGTTCATAAGAATGCTTCCTAAGGTCCACCTGACTTCACACTCCAGAATGTCTGGCTCTAGGTGAGTGAACAGAACATCATAATTATCTGGGTCATTAATACCGTTTTTGCATCATTCTGTTGTGTATTCTTGCTACCTCTTCTTAATCTTTTCTGCTTTTGTTAGGTCCTTCCTTGCCATTTCTGTCCTTTACTGTGCCCATCTTTACATGAAATGTTCCCTTGGTATCTCTAATTTTCTGGAAGAGATCTCTTGTCTTCCTGTTCTATTGTTTTCCTCTATTTACTTGCAGTATTCATTTAAGAATACTTAAAAAAAAAATCTCTCCTTGCTCTTCTATGGAACTCTACATTGTTAGGTATATCTTTCTTTCTCCTTTGCCTTTTGATTCTTTTCTTTTCTCAGCTAGTTGTGAGGCTTTCTCAGACAACCATTTTGTCTTCTTGCATTTCTTTTACTTTGGTATGGTTTTGGTCAATATCACAAATTGTACAATGTTACAAATCATCATCATTAGTTCTTCAGGCACTCAGTCTACCAAATCTAATCCCTTGAATCTATCTGTCACCTCCACTGTATAATCATACAAGATCTAATTAAGTCATACCTGAACGATGTAGTGGTTTTCCCTACTTTCTTCAATTTAAACCTGAATTTTACAATAAGGAGTTCATGATCTGTGTCACAGTTATCTCCCAGTCTTGTTTTTGCTGACTGTACAGAGTTTCTCCATCTTCATCTGCAAATAATATAATCAATTTGATTTCAGTTTTAACCATCTGGTGATGTCCATGTATAGAATCACTTTTTGTGTTATTGGAAGAGGGTCTTTGCTATGACCATTGTGTTCTTTTGGCAAAAATCTGTTAGTCTTTGCCCTACTTCATTTTGTACTCCAAGGCAAAATGTTCTTGTTACTCTGGGTTTCTCTTGACCTCCTACTTTTGCATTCCAGTCCACTATGATGAAAAGGACATCTTTTTTGGTGTTGGTTCCAGAAGATCTTGTAGGTCATCATAGAACCATTCAACTTCAACTTCTTCGGAATTAGTGGTTGGGGCATAGACTTGGATTACTGTGATGCTGAATGAA
This sequence comes from Redunca redunca, assembly GCA_006410935.1. NCBI lineage: Eukaryota > Metazoa > Chordata > Mammalia > Artiodactyla > Bovidae > Redunca > Redunca redunca. Next base: position 302,938 of record SJYQ01001724.1, on the reverse strand, counting down.
TCAAGATCATTGATTCATTTGAATCAGTGAATGAATCCTTGGAATTCATTCATCTGTGAATCCTTGGAGATGAATCAAGATCAATTTCTGTCGTTTTTGAAAATGCACCCAAGTACTGCATTTTGGACTACTGTTGAGTATGAGAGCTACTTCATTTCTTTTAAGGGATTCTTGCCCACTGTAGTAGATATAATGGTCATCTGAATTAAATTCACCCATTCCTGTCCATTTTAGTTCACTGATTCCTAAAATGTTGATGTTCATTCTTGCCATTAACATGCCACTCTTGCCATCTTCAGCTTGACCTACTTGAGTATTATGATGATATTCTAATATGAGTTTTTTTTATTCTAGTCACTCATCCATCAGCAAATGTGTAGTGAGTCTCTACTTTGTATTCTTGCCTGGAAAATCACATAGATGGAGGAGCCTGGTAGGCTACAGTCCATGGGGTCACAAAGAGTCAGACAGGGCTGAGTGACTTTACTTTCTTTCACTGTGTATTAGACACTGTGCAAAACACTGAGCTTACCACATAGAACTTAGCGGTTTAATGAGAAACTTACACATTACTGAAAAATGTATTTAATTACAAATTATGAATATTATGAAAGAAAGGAATAAGACAGTAGCCATGAAAACTGTTTACTGATTCAGGGATAGAAAAAACAGTGGGACAAAAACAGAATCAAGAACCAGATCCACACATCTTTGGAAGCTTGATAAATATCAAGTTTTTATAAATGGATGGGGAAAGGAAAGACTATCCAATACATTCTAAATATCAGGATATTTTGTTATCCAGACTAGAAAAAAAATGGAATAATATTAATACCTCTCACCACACATAAAAAACTTTGATGTTAGATCTTTTTCAAAAGGATATATTTATGACTTTTATATAAGGAAGTAGTTTTTAGGTCACAGAGATCATAAATCATAAAAATATCAATAAGGATGACTAAACACACAAAATTTCAGTGCTATCTATAAAAGTTTTATACCTAGAAAACATAAATATATAACAGAAAAGTGTAAATATATAACAAAATGAAAACAAGGCAATAGATAGTGGTCAAAGGGCACAAACAGACTTCAGAAAAAATGAATAAAAGAAAACGAGCTCCTAGAGAGTTTTGGAATTTTCTGATTTTCTTGGAAACAAAATAAACTCACCATTGATGGTTATTCTGACTAATATACCTGTGAAAAGGTGTTTAACCAGCTTAGTGTCACTGCAGCCAAAGCCACCATGAACATACGTAAAGCTGAACCATTGAGTTTCTTGCTTGTTGCACTGGAGAGATCACTCACTATGGTGACCTGAGCTGCATCTGTGTGAGAGAGGGTCAGAAAGAACTTGTTATGGATTAAGCCTTGGATAAGTGCTTTAGAGGAGGACATAAGAGGTGAGACAATGCACTGAACTGGATATTGACTGGAAGTACAGTAATTGTGTAATTGTTAATTCTTGTATGGAAAGAGCATGGCCTCACCCATCAGAACAAAACCCAGTTTCCCCCTCAGTCTCTCCTGTCAGGAATCTTCCATAAGCCTCTTATCCTTCTCTATCAGAAGACAGACAGACTGGAAACCGCAGTCACAGAAAACTAACCAATCTAATAACATGAACCATAGCCTTGTCTAACTCAATGAAACTATGAACTATGCCACAGAGGGCCACTCAAGACAGACGGGTCATGGTGGAGAGTTCTGACAAAATGTGGTCCACTGGAGAAAGAAATGGCAAAACACTTCAGTATTCTTGCCTTGAGAACCCCATGAACAGTATGAAAAGACAAAAAGACTGGATACTGAAGATGAACTCCCCAGGTCGGTAGGTGCCCAATATGCTACTGGAGATCAGTGGAGAAATAACTCCAGAATGAATGAAGAGACAGAGCCAAAGCAAAAACAATACCCAGCTGTAGATGTGACTGGTGATAGAAGCAAGGTCTGATGCTGTAAAGGACAATATTGCATAGGAACCTGGAATGTTAGGTCCATGAATCAAGGCAAATTGGAAGTGGTCAAACAGGAGATGGCAAGAGTGAGCATCAACGTTTTAGGAATCAGTGAACTAAAATGGACTAGAATGGGAAATTTAACTCAGAGGACCATTATATCTACTATTGTGGGCAAGAATCCCCTAGAAGAAATCGAGTAGCCCTCATAGTCAACAAGAATCCAGAATGCAGTACTTGGATGTAGTCTCAAAAGCAACAGAATGATCTCTGTTCATTTCCAAGGCAAACCATTTGATACCATGGTATCCAAATATACGCCCTGACCAGTAATGATGAAGAAACTGAAGTTGAACAGTTCTATGAAAATCTACAAGACCATCTAGAACTAACGCCCAAAAATGATGTCCTTTTCATTATAGGGGACTGGAATGCAAAAGTAGGAAATCAAGAAATACCTGGAGTAACAGGCAAATTTGGCCTTGGAGTACAGAATGAAGCAGGGCAAAGGCTAATAGAGTTTTGCCAAAAGAATGCACTGGTCATAGCAAACACCCTCGTCCAACAGCACAAGAGAAGACTATACACATGGACATCATGAGATGGTGAACACCAAAATCAGATTGATTACATTCTTTGCAGCCAAAGATGGAGAAGCTCAGTCAGCAAAAACAAGACCAGGAGCTGACTGTGGCTGAGATCATGAACTCTTTATTGCCAAATTCAGACTTAAATTGAAGAAAGTAGGGGAAACCACTAGACCATTAATGTATGACTTAAATCAAATTGCTTATGATTATACAGTGGAGGTGAGAAATAGATTTAAGGGACTAGATCTGATACATAGAGTGCCTGATGAACTATGGATGGAGGTTCATGACTTTGTACAGGGGACAGGGATCAAGACCATCCCAAGAAAAAGAAATGCAAAAAAGCAAAATGGCTGTCTGAGGAGGCCTTACAAATAGCTGTCAAAAGAAGAGAAGTGAAAAGCAAAGGAGGAAAAGAAAGATATACCCATTTGAATGCAGAGTTCCAAAGAATAGCAAGGAGAGATAAAGAAAGTCTTCCTCAGTGATCAGTGCAAAGAAATAAAGGAAAACAATAGAATGGGAAAGACTAGAGATTTCTCCAAGGGAACTTTTCATGCAAAGATGGGCTCAATAAAGGACAGAAATGGTAGGGACCTACCAGAAGCAGACAATATTAAGAAGAGGTGGCAAGAATACATCGAAGAACTGTACAAAAAATCTTCATGAGTGTGATCACTCACCTAGAGCCAAACATCCTGGAAAGTGGTCAAGTGGGCCTTAGGAAGCATCACTACAAACAAAGCTAGTGGAGATGATGGAATTCCAGTTGAGCTATTTGAAATCCTGAAAGATGATGCTGTGAAAGTGCTGCACTCAATATGCCAGCAAATTTGGAAAACTCAGCAGTGGTCACAGGGCTGGAAAAGGTCAGTTTTCATTCCAATCCCAAAGAAAGGCAATGCTGAAGAACACTCAAACTACTGCACAATTGCATTCATCTCACACACTAATAAAGTAATGCTCAAAATTCTCCAAGTCGGACTTCAACAGTTTGTGAACGGTGAACTTCCAGATGTTCAAGCTGGTTTTAGAAAAGGCAGAGGAATCAGAGATCAAATTGCCATCATCCGCTGGATCATCGAAAAAGCAAGAGTTCCAGAAAAATATTTATTTCTGCTTTATTGACTATGCCAAAGCCTTTGACTGTGTGGATCACAATAAACTGTGGAAAATTCTTCAAGAGATGGGAATACCAGACCAACTGACCTGCCTCTTGAGAAACCCATAAGCAGGTCAGGAAGGAACAGTTAGAACTGGACATGGAACAACAGCTGCTGCTGCTGCTGCTAAGCCACTTCAGTCATGTCCAACTCTGTGCAACCCCATAGACAACAGCCCACCGGGCTCCTCTGTCTCTGGGATTCTCCAGGCAAGAATAATGGAGTGGGCTGCCATTTCCTTCTCCAATGGAACAACAGATTGGTTCCAAATAGAAAAAGGAGTATGTCAAGGCTGTATATAGTCACCCTGCTTTTTTAACTTCTATGCAGAGTACATCATGAGAAACACTGGGCTTGATGAATCACAGGCTGAAATCAAGATTGCCAAGAGAAATATTAATAACCTCAGATATGCAGATGACACCATCCTTAGGGCAGAAAGCAAAGAAAAACTAAAGAGCCTCTTCATGAAAGTGAAAGAGGAGAATGAAAAAGTTGGCTTAAAGCTTCAGTTCAGTTCAGTTCAGTTCAGTTCAGTCGCTCAGTTGTGTCCGACTCTTTGCGACCCCATGAATTGCAGCACGCCAGGCCTCCCTGTCCATTACCAACTCCTGGAGTTCACCCAGACTCATGTCCATCGTGTCCGTGATGCCATCCAGCCATCTCATCCTGGGTCGTCCCCTTCCCCTCTGCCCCCAATCCCTCCCAGCATCAGAGTCTTTTCCAATGAATCAACTCTTCGCATGAGGTGGCCAAAGTACTGGAGTTTCAGCTTCAGCATCATTCCTTCCAAAGAAATCCCAGGGTTGATCTTCAGAATGGACTGGTTGGATCTCCTTGCAGTCCAAGGGACCCTCAAGAGTCTTCTCCAACACCACAGTTCAAACGCATCAATTCCTCGGTGCTCAGCCTTCTTNATAACTTTTCTTCCAAGGAGTAAGCGTCTTTTAATTTCATGGCTGCAGTCACCATCTGCAGTGATTTTGGAGCCCCCCCCCCCAAAATAAAGTCTGACATTGTTTCTACCGTTTCTCCATCTATTTCCCATGAAGTGATGGGACCAGATGCCATGATCTTAGTTTTCTGAATGTTGAGCTTTAAGCCAACTTTTTCGCTCTCCTCTTTCACCTTCATCAAGAGGCTTTTGAGTTCCTCTTCACTTTCTGCCATAAGGGTGGTGCCGTCTGCATATCTGAGGTTATTGATATTTCTCCTGGCAATCTTGATTCCAGCTTGTGTTTCTTCCAGTCCAGCGTTTCTCATGATGTACTCTGCATAGAAGTTAAATAAACAGGGTGACAATATACAGCCTTGATGGACTCCTTTTCCTATTTGGAACCAGTCTGTTGTTCCATGTCCAGTTCTAACTGTTGCTTCCTGACCTGCATATAGATTTCTCAAGCGGCAGGTCAGGTGGTCTGGGATTACCATCTCTTTCAGAATGTTCCACAGTTTCTTGTGATCCACAGAGTCAAAGGCTTTGGCATAGTCAATAAAGCAGAAATAAATGTTTTTCTGGAACTCTCTTGCTTTTTCCATGATCCAGTGGATGTTGGCAATTTGATCTCTGGTTCCTCTGCCTTTTCTAAAACCAGCTTGAACATCAGGGAGTTCACGGTTCACGTATTGCTGAAGCCTGGCTTGGAGAATTTTGAGCATTACTTTACTAGCATGTGAGATGAGTGCAATTGTGCGGTAGTTTGAGCATTCTTTGGCATTGCCCGGCTTAAAGCTTAACATTCAGAAAACTAAGATCATGGCATCTGGTTCCATCACTTCATGGGAAATAGATGGGGAAAAAGAGGAAACAGTGGCAGACTTTTTATTTTTGGGGGCTCCAAAATCAGTGCAGATGGTGACTGCAGCCATGAAATTAAAAGACACTTGCTCCTGGGAAGGAAAATTATGACCAACCTAGACAGTACATTATAAAGCAGAGACATTACTTTGCCAACAAAGATCCATCTAGTCAAGGCCATGGTCTTTCCAGTAGTCATCTATAGATGTGAGAGTTGGACTGTAAAGAAATCTGAGCACCAAAGAATTGATGCATTTGAAGTGTGGTGTTGGAGAAGACACTTGAGAGCCCTTGGACTGCAAGGAGATCCAACCAGTCCATCTCAAAGGAAATCAGTCCTTAATATTCATTGGAAGGACTGATGTTGAAGCTGAAACTCCAATACTTTGGCCCCCTGATGCAAAGAGCTTACTCACTTGAAAAGTCCCTGATGCTGGGAAAGATTGAAGGCAGAAGAAGGGGATGACAGAGGATGAGATGATTGGATGGCATCACTGACTGGATGGACATGAGTTTGAGCAAGCTCTGGGAATTGGTAATGGACAGGGAAGCCTGGCATGTTGCAGTCCATGGGGTCACAAAGAGTTAAACACGACTGAGAGAGTAAACTGAATTGAATTGATTTAGAAAGAGGGAAGTGTAGACTGAATCTGCAACTGTAATTGGAAAAGGAGAAACAGTTATTTTTATTAGCCAGGATAGAGGCATTCTTGGCCATTTTTATTTTTTGAGCAGTGTTCCTGTTTCTGTTTTTATTCAGTACAATTACAATAGTACCCCAGATTTTTATCTTATGTATCACAGTCACAGAGTGGCCCTGTTTGTTGTTGATGTTCTATAAAATTGTCATTGTTTAACTTGAGAGCACCAATTTCTAAGTATTCATAGTAGGAAAAAATTAAGAACAACATAAATGTCGATCAGCAGGAGAAAATGGACATAAAAATACGGAATATTAAAGAACATACAAACCCAAATTATATATGCAGTACTTTTTAATGTACAGGAATTATATATATATATACATTGAATGCTGCTGCCTTGCTAAGTCAGTTCAGCCATATCGTCACAAAAGATAGAATGTATCAATGAATATATCATTTGTGATGCTAGTACATTTATGAATGTAGTAAGTCACAAATGTAAAATAGTAGTTACATTTGGGAAGGAAAGAAAGTGAATTGAAGAAAGCATACATTATGGGTTTCGACAAGCTGAAACACTTTATTAAAAAGAGTAACTTTAAAAAATTATGGTGAAAATGCCAACATTCAATGAATTCGAGGAGTTACGAGTGAACGGGTGATTATTTATTAATTTTTACATCTGATGCTTGATATTTTACATAATTATAGAAAATCAAATCATAGTTTCAAAACATACACCAAAATTTTTGAAATTTTTCATTTTATCCTTTTTTATGTGGAGAAAATCTACTGATGAAATGCCCCCACACCGGAGAATTTAGTGTAGTTTAGAGCTTCCCTGGTGGCTCAGATGGTAAAGCGTCTGCCTGAAATGCGGGAGACCTGGGTTCAATCCCTGGGTTGGGAAGATCTCCTGGAGAAGGAAATGGCAATCCACTCCAGTATTTTTGCCTGGAGAATCCCACGGACGGAGGAGCATGGTTGGCTACAGTCCATGTGGTTGCAAAGAGTCGGACACAACTGAGCGAGCTTCACAGGATTCTTGTAGGAGTAATCTGAATGATCAGATTAAGGCAGCTTTCTACTGTGAAAGTTGGGATCACCCAGAAAATATCCTTGCACTGGGGGCCTGTCCAATTTATGCCAGCATTAAATGTACACTTTGGAAAGAGTTTGTTTAGAATGAATCTGCTCCTGATTTTGAAATTCTTTAAGAAAAAAGAACAAGTATGGGAGGACAAAAGGAAAGATGGGGGAAATCCTATAATCTAAAAACTGTTTGATAAACTAACTGCCAGAAATCCTAATTGAGTTATGCAAGCCTTTTATAATTATAACACATCTTGTTTATTTCATTACCAGTTAGAAATAATCTTCAGGGAGAATGTTAGTGTGGTTTAGGACCCTTATAGGAATGATCTGAATGACGAGTAAGTCAGGGAGATGAAATTTTAATGCTTCAACTAGTTTCCATTTTCTGGGTCTGGTCCATATGGTAATAACCTACCAACAAGTATTTTCAGAAAGTGAGAAGAGACATGAAAATCATCTCTAGTGACAGGCAAGAGTATTTTAAAAGTGTTAATGAAAGGCTTTTCACGACATGTGTTAAAGACGGTAAGGAGAAGTTTCAAGAGGGACAACTGCAGAGAGAGTTTTCCAGTGGGAAAGAGTGCTGAACTCAGTTTAAGAACAAGTGAAGATTTCCAGCCAGGAAACAGGGTGGGGTGGAGGATGGGAAATAACTGAGTAAATATCAAAGCTAAGGTGATTCTGGCTGGCCTGACTTGACAAGATTCTTGCTGAAGTTAGGCCAGATTGATAAAATATCAAGGAAGGGATTTTTATTAATCTGACTCAGCAGGATTTTTGCTAAAACCGGGCAAAGCACAGAAAAAGCAGAGCACAAGGTCATAGGGGAAGAGCCTCTCAGAGGAGCCTAACTGAAGTTTGGTCAAGGAGAAAGTCTTTATCAAATATTAGTATAAGAATGTGGCTAGACTTTGGGAAGAAATCACTGGGACTTGGAGCATTTGGGACAGAATAATATAAAATTAAAGTCTAAATTAAAGTCTAAAGTCTATATGCCACACAAGGCTGCTTTCTGTCTTTTCATGATTCCAGGCTTTAACCTTCTAGCCAACAGCTCCAATATCTGAGAAGGAATAAAACATTAACAATGAAGGACCTTATTGCCCAGTAGTTCTTAGACAGCTGCATCTTAGTTGTTGCTATTCAGTCATCAGTCATGTTCAACTTTTCATGACCCTGTTTACTGCAGCATGCCAGGCTTCTCTGTCCTTCACCACCTTTTGGAACTTGCTCAAACTCATGCCCATTGAGTTGGTGATGCCATCCAACCATCTCATCCTCTGTCTCCCCCTTCTTCTTCTTCCCTGAATCTTTCCCAGCATCAGGGTCTTTTCCAATGAGTTAACCCTTCACATTAGGTGACCAAAGAGCTTAACCTACAGCATCAGTCCTTCCAAAGAATATGCAGGGTGGGTTTCCTTAAGATTGGCTGACTTGATCTCACTGCTGTCTAAGGGACTCTCAAGAGTCTTCTCCAACGCCACAGTTTGAAAGAATCAATTCTTCAGCGCTCAGTCTTCCTCGTGGTCCATTTCTCACATCCATATACATAACTACTGAAGAAGTCATAACTTTGTACGGACTTTCTTGGCGAAGTGATGTCTCTGCTTTTTAATACACTGTCTAGGTTTGTCATACCTTTTCTTTCAAGAGCAAGCATCTTTTAATTTCATGGCTGCAGTCACCATCTGCAGTGATTTTGGAGCCCCCCAAAATAAAGTCTGCCAGTGTTTCCATTTTTTTTCTCCCATCTATTTGCTATGAACTAGTGGGACCAGATGCCAGGGTCTTAGCATTTTGAATGTTGAGTTTTAAACCAGTTTTTTCACTCTTCTCTTTCACCTTCATCAAGAGGCTCTTCAGTTCCTCTTCACATTCTTTCATTAGGGTGGTATTATCTGCATATCTGAGGTTATTGATATTCCTCCTGGCAATCTTGATTCCAGCTTGAGACTTGTCCAGTCCAGCATTTCACATGATGTACTTCACATATAAGTTAAATAAGCAGGGTGACAGTATACAGCTTTGATGTAATTCTTTCCCAGTTTTGAACCAGTCCCTTGTTCCATGTCCACTTCTGCTTCATTTTGTCCTGCATACATGTTTCTCAGAAGATAGATAAATTTGTCTGGTATTCCCATATCTTTAAGAATTTTCCACAGTTTCCTGTACTACTTACTTAAAAGGCTTTAGTATAGTCAGTGAAGCAGAAGTATTTGTTTTGCTGGAATTGTCTTGCTTTTTATATGATCCAAAGTATGTTGACAATTTTAACATCAAGATGATATTCTATTGTGAACCTCTCATGATAAAACACGTATGGAAGAAGAAATATTGTGATATGTGACTCTAGACTACAGCATTTGCAGTAGGAAAAAAGCATTGTAACAGCTCGTTCAACAAGAAATCAACAACCATTGTTCCTTTTACTTTGTGTCGGAGAGTGTTTTGTATATGTTCTCCTCTAGGAGTTTTATAGTTTCTGGTCTTACATTTAGATCTTTAATCCATTTTGAGTTTATTTTTGTGTGTGGTGTTAGAAAGTGATCTAGTTTCATTCTTTTACAAGTTGTTGACCAATTTTCCCAGCACCACTTGTTAAAGAGATTGTCTTTACTCCATTGTATATTCTTGCCTCCTTTATCAAAGATAAGGTGTCCATAGGTGTGTGGATTTATCTCTGGGCTTTCTATTTTATTCCATTGATCTATATTTCTGTCTTTGTGCCAGTACCATACTGTCTTGATGACTGTGGCTTTGTAGTAGAGCTTGAAGTCAGGCAAGTTGATTCCTCCAGTTCCATTCTTCTTTCTCAAGATTGCTTCGGCTATTCGAGGTTTTTT